>JAAGEH010000452.1:2515985-2567088 GCA_011751065.1 Lasiurus cinereus | reverse complement strand
GGGAGGAGGACGGTGGGAGGCCGGGGAGCCCTCCTGGCAGAGGCCACGGAGGGAGGCAGCGCCATGCCCCATGCCGAGGGAGGCCTCAGCCCCTGGAGCCACGCTGCCCGAACGGAGTCCCCTGGACCGGCTGTCTAGTCACTAAACTCGAGGCCAGGGCGGGTCCGCAGCCTCCCTGTGCCTGGCTTTCCCCTCTCTTCCAAGTGGGACTGAGAGCATTAGATCGGCCCGGCCGGCGTGGCCCGGTGCTTGAGCGTCAACCCACGAACCAGGAGACCCCGGTTCCATTCCCTGGCAGGGCGCAGGCCCGGGTTGTGGGCTTCATCCCCAGGAGGGGGCATACAGGAGGCGGCCCATCCCTGAGTCTCTGTCCTCACGGATGTTTCTCTCCCTCTCCCTCTCCCTCTCCCTTCCTCTTTGACATCAAGAACGGGGAATTTTAAATGAGAAGAGAATGCAGTGGTACCTCGAGATACGAGTGCCCTAACAGACGAGATTTTTGAGATACGAGCTGTCGAGCGGGCGATTTTTGCTTTGAAATACGAGCAACGTTTGAGAGAGGAGTCATCGCGCTGATCCGCCGGCTGCACACGACCCACCCGTTTACCGCGACTCGAGCGTCTCATAGTTTCCCACGCCTCAGGGTTACAGAACGAATTAAACTCGTATCTCGAGGTACCACTGTACTGGTTTTTAATAAAAAAATATATGTTTTTATTGATTTTTAGAGAGATTGGAAGGGAGATAGAAAGAGTGAGAGATAGACACATCCACGATGAGAGAGAATCATGGATTGGCTGCCTCTGGCACATGCCCTCCTGGGGACCAAGCCCACCATCCGGGCATGTGCCCGGACCGGGAATCGAACCCGTGACCTCTTGGCTCCTGGGTGGATCGATGCTCCACCACTGAGCCACACCTGGCCGGGCCATAAATACTTTTTTATAGCTAACAAAATACTGGACACCCCGATGCCACAGGTCTCACACATTAAAGCAGTGGTTCTCCACCTTCCTAAGGCCGCGACCCTCGAATACAGTTCCTCATGGGGTGGTGACCCCCAACCATGAAATGTTGCTACTGTTATGCATCGTGATGTAAATATCTGCATTTTCCGATGGTCTTAGGCGACCCCTGTGAAAGGGTCAGTCGACCCCCAAAGGGGTCGCGACCCACAGGTTGAGAACCGCTGCATTAAAGCATTCACCTGCCGGTGACCCCCCCCCACACACACACACCCATTCAAACCTCAAGCTGGGGTGCTGGCCTCGCCTCCCCGCTTCCCTGACCGTCCCGGGGGAGAGGGGTTGTTGGCTCAGCCCCAGAGTAACCAGTTAGGTCAGGCATTTGCTCAGGGATTAGGGGGCGCCTTCCAGGAAATGATTACCTTGTGTCCAAACCCACCCCGCGTGGGAAGAGCCCTCCAAATATTTGCTGAGAGTCCCTGACCTTTCCCGCCTGTCCCCCACCGCCCCCGGGGCCGGCAAGCTGTACCCACGAGGGTGATTGGCAGACCCAGGCTCCACCCCACTCCCACCTCCCGGGCCTTGGGAGTGGGGGGTGGGGGGCTGCCTCCTTGGTACGCAGCCGGGCCTGGCGGGAAGGGCAAGGCCTTCACTTAATCGCTCGATATTAAACAGGGAAAGCCCGCGCCACCCGTGTTGATTCTGCTAAGACCTGCGATGCCCGGGGTGGCGTCCCTTTAATTTGCGCTCTCGGAGGCCCGCGGCTGCCACAGGAGCCCTGGCTGGGAGGATATTGCTGATATTAAACACCGGGACGCAGCGGGGACCCGCGCTGACCTGCCGGGGAGCGTCTGGCGAGGGGAGAGGCAGGATGCAGAGGGGAAGACCTGGGGGTTCGGGAGGTTCAAAATTGCCCCCAAGTCCCCCATGACAAGGTGAACCCCGAACTAGTCCAAAACGCACTGCATGCCCTGGGCATGTTGGGGTCTTCCCTGCAACAAAACCAGGGGCCCCGGGGATCAAGGTCGCTGCTGCCCGACCTTGGAGAGGCCAATCTGGGCTGGGCAGAGTCTCAGGAAGACACCCCATGCCGTCCAAGCTGCGAGTGAAGGCGAGAGGCAGGGGACGGGAAGGGGGGACGCAGAAGGGGGGACAGAGGACACGAGAGCCCCCGGAAGCAGCTGTGGGAGCCACGGTGTGCCCGGGCCAGGCTGACCCAGCAAACGCAGCATGCCCGGGTAAATCCCCACGTCGAGAAAGGAGACGTCATTTTAAAAACTATACTGGGACTGCCTTTGACGTTTAAAAATGGGGTCTATGTCAGGTGGGCGGCGTATCCGTGGTGAAAAGATGGCAACGCAGCGAGGAAACTCATCTGCCCGCTGGACACGGTTGCCAGGTGCCCGTGTTCCGGGGATGCAAACGGCCGTCCATGCTCTAGGCGAGCTCCACGCGGGCGGTCCAGTGCGCACGGCCCCTCCCACGTGGCCCATGGGCTCCACAGGACTCAGTCACCCGGCAACCCGGGGCGCTGCCCCTTCGGCCTACGACAAAACTGGCCTGTCCGTCCGGTGAAGTGTCGCTCGGCCTTCAACCAGAGGAAGGCTGCTTTTGCCACAACATGGCTGAGCGCGGAGGACACTGAGCTACGCGAAGCGAGGACAGACAGCTGCTGCAGTTCTCGTGTGTGCATTGTATGTGCACGTGTGTGCACATGTACATGCAAGTGTGTGACTGCATGTGCACACATGTGCACGTTTGTGCATATGCATGTGTGTGTGCATGTGCGTGTGTGTGTGATGGGCTCCACAGGAGTGCGAGCTGTTGGCCTGGGCTCCCTCTTCCTCCCTCTCAGCACACATAAGGAACCTAATCCGCACTTGGCAACAGCAGGGACTCTACGGCCATCATGGGGAGCCAGGCGTGTGGGCCCCTTCCCCCCTGCCCCGTCCCATCCTCTGAAGCTGAGACCAAGGTGGGACCTGCAGACCTGCCGGCTCCAGTCCCCTCACTCCAGGCCCCTCTCAGTCCCTGCCCCAGGGGCCCCTTCCCAGCCGCCAGGACACCCCGCTCCGTCCTGGTGCGTGAACTTGCTTCGTGGCCGTGGGTGCTGGGGGGAGTCACCCGAGCCTCCCCAGGACTACAGGACGGACCCCCAGCCCTGGCAGCAGGTGGAGGGAGCCCGCAGCTGTCAGGGATCTTCGAGAAAGGCCTTGGCAGCCCGGCCAGCATGGTTCAGGGGCTGAGCGCTGACCTAGGAACCAGGAGGTTGCGGTTTGATTCCCGGTCAGGGCACAGGCCCGGGTGGTGGGCTCGATCCCCCAACCTAGTGAGGGGTGTGCAGGAGGTGGCCGATCCATGATACTCTCTCCTCATGAAAAAACATTTGTTTTAATAGAGAGCTGCCTTGCCTAAGGCCCCAGACCCCTCCCGCCCCTCCCACAGAGGGGCCTACATCAGTGCCTAGTAGCTGAGGGGATAGGACCCAGCACCCTCACCCCAACTCAGGACTAGTGTGAGGGGCCACCCAGGCTCACAGCTCCTGAGGGGTCGGCCAAGGCCTCCACTGACACCCCAAATTCTCAGGCCATCACGTGCCTGGCAGGCGGGAGGTCATCCGGACCTAGTTCTTTGTTCCCCAAACAGGGTCCCAGGTGGGGACCAGGCTGGAGGCGCCCATCCAGGTGGCATTTCGGCCCAGGGGAGGCCCAGTCTAGATGGCCCTCGGGGATTCCCTCTCCCCTTTCTTCTAGGTCGTTTTGTAGACCCGCCCCCCGCTGCCCCCCACTAGCAATGGGGAAGTACCGCTCCTTCCCTCAGGCCAGGGAGCAGGTATGCGGAACCCGTGACTGGCCATCCCCGGCCCCCACATGGCCCTGCCCGCGCTTGGCCCCACGCGCGTGCCTTGATTTCCTTCCTCTGGACGCAGCTCCCAGGACGGTAGGAGCTGGAGGTGGGCACCTCTCCTCACGAAGGTCAGACGAAGTGACCAACCTCCCCCCCACGCCCCATCACCAGCATCCCTGCCTGGGCTGGGACGTGGCTACGGGGAAAATATTGGATTTATTTTTATGAGTTAGTCATCACCCGAAGGCCCTGCTGAGGAACGGTGGGACGTGAATCCATTCCGGAGGTCGGAAGGTCATGGCTAACTTGTAGAAACCAAATCCAATATTTTTCACTCTCTTATTGCATTTAGATGCTGCAGACATCTGGGGAGGGTTGTTTTGTGGGAGACGCTCATTTCCAGCATTTCTTCCACGCCTCGCCCCAACGCCCATCCCCGCGAGGGCTCTCTGCGGATCATCATCTCTGGCTTTTAAACATTTTTTAAAAATGAGCAGCTGAGAGCCCTCCCATCCCCCTTCCCCCCATCACGTCACCTCCCCGGAAGCCAGCACACGGCTTCCTGAGCCCCCTGCTGCCCACATGGAGTTGGAAGTAAATGGAAAGGTTTGACGGGCGGTGCTACCAAAAATTGTCTTTTCATCTAAAAAAATAAAATAAAAAGTCAGTCACAGAGCATCAGACAGACCCACTGTCACCACTCAGGAAGCAAGCTGTGCTCCCCACACACCTGCCTCTCACGTCCCCGGCTGCATCCCAGTCAGGGCACATGTCCGGGTTGCAGGCTGCACACCCCCTTCCTGTGGGGGGCATTCGGAGGCAGGCAATCAATGATTTCTCTCTCGTCATTGATGTTTCTCTCTCTCTCTTTCTCCCTTCCTCTCTGATATCAATAATATCTATCTATCTATCTATCTATCTATCTATCTATCTAATCTATGCAGATAGATATATAGCTATAGATATAAATATAGATATAGATATATATAGATACAGATATAGATATACAGATATAGATATAGGTATAGGTGTAGGTATAGATATACAGATATAGATAGAGATATACATATATAGATAAGAGATATACAGATATAGATATAGATATACAGATATAGATATATACAGATACAGATATAAATATACAGATATAGTTATAGATATGCAGATGAGGGTCATTGGTGGCACAGGGTTTGTGGGGAAGGGCCACCCCTGATTCTCTCTCTTCCCCCTGAGCTCCCTTTCTCCAGCAGGAGTGCGACATTTCATGGCAACTGTCCTCTGCTCCGGCTCCCGGCTCCCCGCTGCATTCGTCTGCAAGGACCGCCGTAATGAAGGACCCCAGCCTGGGTGGCCTGCAGCGTAGGCGCCTATTCCCTCCTGTCCCGGAGGCTGGAAGTCCAGGAGCGCGGTGTCAGCAGGCGCGGCTTCTCCTGAGGCCTCTCCCCCGGGCTTGCACACGGCCACCTCCTCACTGGGCCACACGTGGTCTCTGTCTCTGGGGGCACACACTCCCAGCGTCTGCGTTTCCTCTTGGTAAGGCCGCCAGTCAGCTCGGCTGCGGGCCCGCGCGGAAGAGCTGGTTTTAATGAACTCCCTCTTTGAAGGCCCTTCCTCCACGTGCAGGCATCTTGGAAGCCCCGGCTTTAGGGCTTCAGCGTGTGAGGCTGGGGTGAGGTGGGATTTAGCCCATCACACCCCCGGGGATGGACATAAGCTTTCTTCAGAGGGGGTGGGGGGAGGTCTGTCTTCACAAGGCTCCCAGGTCCCTCTTAGCATGCCGGGTTCCCCTTAGTGTCCATGAAGCTCTCCAAACACTGGTTCCCTGGGGCCGGTGTGTGGCATTGAGCCCCCCAATAAGAGGGCAACGAGCCAGGAATTATCAAGTTATTTATTTATTTTTAATCTATGACGTATTTATTTTCTACAGAGCCACAGAGGGGGTGGGGTGGAGAACTGGGCCCCCAGGACCCCTAATAACCAAGCCTGACATGGATGATACCAAGTAAACACCACTCAACCATCAAGAAGCTAAGCCCATTCTTTTCATTCTGGAGGAGAGGGGGAGAGAGAGAAGAAGAGGGAGAGGGAGAGGGAGAGAGAGAAGGAGAAGGAGAGAGAGAAGGAGAGAGAAATGAAGATGGAGAGAGAGAGAGAAGGAGAGGAAGAGGGAGAGGGAGGGGAGAGATAAAGGGAGAGGGAGAGGGAGATTGGGAGAGGGAGACAGGGAGAGGGAGATACAGAGAGAGAGACAGAGAGAGAGAGACAGAGAGACAGAGAGAGATGGAGAGACAGAGATACAGACAGAGGCAGAGAGACGGAGACGGGCAAAGACTGAGAGAGAGACAGAGCGGCTGCCATTTCTCAGAGCTTCCACTGAGCTCTCCCTCTGACGACTGCTGGCAGGATGCGCACCAAACAGAGCGATTGCCACCCCAGGAAAGCTGGCCTGCGAGATTGCCCGCCGGGCCCGGGCCCGCACGAGAGTAAATAACACCATGGCTGCCGGGGCTGCGAGCAATGTGGCCAATAACCGCGCCTCGCTACTGCTAACTCCCCAATTTCCCGCCTCCCCCCCCCCCCCCCACTCCCGGCCTGGGAGCCTCTGTCACAAAAAGTAATAAACACATCAATCCGAAGGCAGCGAGACGCGCATCCTGCCCTCCAAACTGCCTCACCGGGGCTGCGGTCAGGAGGGAATGGGGGGGGGGGCAGGGGAGAGAGAGCCTCCCTCCCAAGGAGCGAGTCTCCCGATGGCACCCACCCTCCTCCGGAGAGGGGTACCCAGGCCGCACCTGCTTCCTAATAACAAGTTCCTTGCGGATTCCAGCGCTAATTGTATAGATTTCAGCCGCGGCCAAGATCCCGCGCCCCGAGGTTAATTTGGAAGTCCTCGGTCTGGCCCAAATCAGATAGCTCTGGCTCTGGCTCGGCCTCCCCCCAAATGGAAGGAAACAAGGGAGAAGGTTTGTCTTGGAATCGAGAATTCCTTCCCTTAAAAAACAAACAAACCTGAACTATAATAACGCCTCTCGAGTTATTACCCTCAAATCCCGTTCCCGTGCACGGGAGCTGGCAATTAAGATGTTCACGGCCCCCCGAGGTTCCCTCCTCACTCTCTCCCCTCTCAAATCACAACAAGGAGAGTTATGCCTGAGAGGGGAACAGAAGCAATGGATGTTTTCCAGCTATCGCCCCCAAACAGCCCACGATGACTTGCCTGCCGAAGAGGCGGAATCCAATCTTTCACTACCGATTTAAAAAAAATATAAAAATAAAATAAAGCCCTCTTACCAATTACATTTAACCCAGGTGTGCCGCGTGGGGTGGGCCTGAGCTTGCCCGATGGTCCAGGAGGCCAGGCCGGCCGGCCGGTGGGGAGGGGAGGGCGGGGGGCTTTTGAAACATGTCTTATCGACGGGCGTAAATCACCCGCAGCAGATTTGTGAAGCAAATTTGAAGCTGGAGATGCCTGGAGGCAAGGCCGCATCGATCGCGGATTGGTCGTCGGCTGATTTCCAGGCGCCGAATAAATATTGTTTGAGCAGCAATTTAATTAACAAATCCTTGCGCACGGGGTGAGACTGTGGTGGCGTCTAATACAGGGACTTAAGCTGTTTTTTTTTTTTTTGTTGGGGGGTTGTTGGTTTTTTTTTTTTTTCCAATGATCTGATAACTGCTTCGTTACCCAGGTAGATTAACTGTCTTTAGTTATCGCTCCTCATCGCCCTGGGAATCCACAGAAAGCGGAGCGATGGTTCTGGGCCCCTCGCTCGTGTTTCTTCCGGCTGGACGTGGCGTGCTCCCTGCTTCTACGGCAGCGGTTCTCCACCTGTGGGTCTCGACCCCTTTGGGGGTCAAACGACCTTTCACAGGGTTCGCCTAAGACCATGGGAAAATGCAGATATTTACATCACGATGCATAACAGTAGCAAAATTTCATGGTTGGGGGTCACCACCCCATGAGGAACTGTAGGCAAGGGTCGCAGCCTTCGGAAGGTTGAGAACCACTGTTCTATGGGTTTCCTCGGCGCTGGTCAAAAGCAGAGGCGGGCTGAGTGTAGCGGAGCGCTGGTGAGACACTTAGAAGCCAGAGGGAAGCCAGAGGCTGGGCCCCCAGCCAGCTCTGTCCTCAAGTTCTCCTGTGATGTTGGGCACAGCGCTTGCCTCCTCCCAGTGGCACCAGATCCTTCGTAGACCGGGTCATCCCCAAAGCCATGGTGTCCTGATGATAGACGAGCAGGTGGGAGGCAGGCGGGAGGCCGGGTGTGTAGCATGTGCCCATTCCCGTGGTGTAAATACCCCTGCAGCTGACCTCAGGGCTCTGCTCTGACACCGTGGCATGCAGAGTGGGAAGGAGATGCCCCCAGCCACCCGGAGTCCAGCCCACCACTCCCCCCGAGATGCTTTGTACATCAAGAATTCCAAGAGTTTGCAAGCGGCACACATCGAAAGAGCTCACCGGCTTTCCAAAAATTAACGTCAAATGGAAAGGCACAGACACAGGGAGTGAATGCTACCTTTTTTTTTTTTTGATAATTCAGAAGTATTTCAGAACCTTCCAGTATAACAGGATTATAGTGGTGTATGCCAATATGTTTTGTCATGAATGGCATTTATGGAATATCCAGCTTTTCTTGTTTTGTTCTTTTAAAGGAAAAAAAAAAAAAGTAAAACAGCAGCAAAATCATCAAATATGGAGATAACACCCTTAGCAGGTCTCAAAACCTGCCAAAGAATGATTTTTTTAAAAAATATTCTCTTTCCATGAATACGCAAGGGCTCCACTTGCATTGGAGAGAATGCGGGTAGATTCACGAAGGCAAAGAGAATAAAAATGTTGAACTCTCCACGATCTCCTAGCCCAGAGATGAACATACGGCAGCCATTTCCTCGTCTATCTGCCTCTCTTTCTCTCTCAAATCAATAAAAATTAAAAAGAGGACACTGAATCCAGACACTAGAGGAAGCAGGATTTGAAAGAGACAATGAGAGATAAGGGCAGAGTGAACGGAGAGAAAACACAATTGATTAATTAAAAACCATCATCTGAACAGCAGGTTGGAGGCTGCAGAAAATCAATTTAATGAGGTAAAAGACAAATTCAAGACATTTTCCATTATACACATGGGGAAGTTTGATAGATACCGGTTTATATGACAGAGAAAAACGATCAAAGACGCATTTGGAAAAGGTAAAGGTGGCCGCTAACAGAGCAACAGTGGTGTATTCCTTTCAAAATTAGACTTTAATAAAAGGAAGAAATTAAACATCACCTATATGTTTCTTTAAAAGGGGAGGAGGGGAATTCATATAAGCCTAAAAATAAAATAAAATAATGAAAAAACCAAACATTACTCTCATAATATATAAAATATTAAATACAAAACCATATTAAAAATTAGTTAACTATTCAATTGAGATTCTGAGAGTTAAAAAAAAATGGTATGTAGTCAGATAGTCCTAAAAGAAAATGATTCAAGAGTATCAAATAAGGATATAAAATATAAATAACGTAATAAGATGGATTTAACCTACTCTCCACATCAAATTGGTGTTCCCTACAAAGGAAGATGATATTCTCTCCAATTTCCCATGTCCAAGAATTATCATTTAGCTTTCAAGGATGACCTTAATGAATGCAAACGGTGTCTATAGCTCCCGATAGAGGTGGTTTTAAGACTCAACACGGAGCCAACGGTTGCATCCTCCTCGTTTTCAAAATTTTGTGGAAGAAATCGAACAAGAAATCACCTGTAGCTGTGCTAGGACGCAGGAGAAGGTAACCCTTGCACTCACATTTCACAGTATTTCTGGAGTTCAGCCATCGAGGGGGGAACACTACAACAAGGGGTGAAGGGCCTGCTGTGGGGGTGGGCGGAGAACCACGGGGAGGAATCTGCATGCCCCCGGAGCTCAGGGGAACCCCTCAACATCAGAAGGGCGGGGCTGGGCATGAGGACGCCTAGGGCAGCCAATAGGTGCTCCGGTCTAGTTCTCCCTGACCTCCTGTTGACCATGGGGCCCTGCCGAGAGGGCAATGGCCCCCTGGCTGAGCCGGTGTGCCCGTCCTCAGTGCTGTGCTCGCGGTGGCCCCCTGGGCTCCGGGCCTGGCCCTGCAGACTATTGGGTGGCCAAGTCCCCCAGCAAAGCCATCAGCGCAGAAACACGTGTTTCCAAAGCATGAAGGAGGCAGAGTCTTTATAGGAAAAACGCAGCCTCTTCATTCTCAGGTTCAGAAATGCCGGGTTCTGCTTTGAAAGTGAGGCGAATCCAGTTTTCTCATTTCCTTTCTTTCTTTCTTTCTTTTTTTTTTAAATATATTTTATTGCTTTTTCACAAAGAGGAAAGGAGAGGGATATAGAGTTAGAAACATCGATGAGAAAGAGACATCGATCAGCCGCCTCCTGCACGCCCCCTCCTGGGGATGTGCCCGCCACCAAGGTCCATGCCCCCGACCGGAATCGAACCTGGGACCTTTCAGTCCAGAGGCCGATGCTCTAGCCACGGAGCCACACCGGTTACAGCTTGCTTCCTTTCGTTTTGTTTGTTGGGTTGGGTTATTTTTCTGGGGCGGGGGGTGGGGGGAAAAACACTTTTTGAGTTATTTCCCACCTCCCGTTGCAGAAAAAGAATATATTCAAACGTGTCCCCAAGCGCTTTGAGATCTATGTCCTTTCACTTGCTCCACGGACATCCTTCCGTGTGCGCCTTTGAATCAGGCGGCCTGGGGCATTAGCGCGCCCACTTCACAGATGGCCGAGGGGAAAACCGAGGCTGGCCCGACATCCCGAGCGGGAGAGCGGACTCCTGGGCTCAGACCTCCTGAATCCAAGGCCAGTCTTCCTGCTCCTTTGCCCCGACCGGCCGTACCACCTTGACCTGACCCGCACGCACACTTGGTAAAGGAAGAGTCGTGCCCACCATCTGGGCAGCTGAGGGAGAGGGTGCGCCAAGAGCGAACGGAGCGAAGAGGAGCAGTGAGGACACGTGAACCCTCCTGTGGAGAGCGCACCCCGAGCTCCGACTCCTTCTTCTCCTTAACGCAGTGGTTCTCAACCTGTGGGTCGCGACCCCTTTGGGGGTCGAACAACCTTTTCACAGGGGTCGCCTAAGACCATCGGAAAATGCAGATATTTACATCACGGTGCATCACAGTAGCAAAATTCCATGGTTGGGGGTCACCACCCCATGAGGAACTGTATGCAAGGGTCGTGGCCTGAGGAAGGGTGAGAACCACTGCCTCCCAGCCCTGCCCTGTCCCTGGCCAGGGAGCCTGCCCCCACTTCCCTGTGGGAGCCGAGCCGGGTGCAGTGGGACAGCCCATCCCTCCAGCAGAAGCAGCCGAAGTGACCTCCCTGTGGCGGAGCCAGGGACCCGGGTTGTGGACGGGGGTTCACGACAGGAGGGCGGGCGTCTGCCCTCCTAATGCGCTGGGGCCCCCAAAACCTCTCCCCGGCGGCGTGCCCGCGGCGGAGGACGTGGCTCTCTGAGCGGTGGAGTCAGGGGGCCTTTTAGTGGGAGGCTTGGCACGGAGATTTATGTCCCTGGTGTGACCACACTCGCCATCCATCACGATTAGTTACAATAAAATCTCTCCCCGGGTTTTTAAAAGCCCTTCGAGTTCCATTCCATTATGCGGCTAACGCCTCGCAGATGCTTGGGCCATTGTTCGACCCGGGGGCCCCGCGTTTGATCTTTGAAATGGGGGGCAGGGAGCCCGCCCTTGACCTCCCCCCGGGCCCCTCCAGACCCCGAGGCTGGGGGGTAGAGAGAGAACAAAGAAAGGGGCTCTGGGCTCACCCCAAGAACTCAGTGGTCAGCCAGAAATGAGAGGGTGGACAAAGCAGAGGGGCTTGGGGGGACCTGCCTTTTCCTGGGGGGATGTTACCTGGGGGGAAGCTCTGGTCCCTAGAATGTCCAGTCTGTCTGCTCTGGAACAGGCCAGCCCAGCCTCTCCCAGGCTGGTCCTCCCGCACTCAGTCCGTTAACCATGGGTGGGAGCGTAGGTGATGAGAAGGGAGGGGACAACCTATCCATTGGTCCCCCCAAAACTTGTTGCCCCCTATCTCCTCCCCCCGTCCCACCTGGGACTCCGTAAATGGCACCAGCTGGTAAAGGTAGGAAATGGTGTGATGCTCCCAGCTGGCCACGCCCCTGCTGCCACTCACCTGCAGGGGTGGGCGGAGCGTCCTGTGGTGGGAGGAGCATAAATCCCCCATTGACAGTGGGTGGGCGAGGCTGTGGGACTGGCATTAGCCAATGGCGGTGCGAGGGCGTGGCAGGCGGGGGCTCTCAGGGCTGCCAGGTGTGTCTGCCCCGCCTGCTGTTTGCCATCTGGACCACAGAGCAGAGGGTCACGTGAGGACACGCAGGGCAGATTCCAGCAGCAGCAGCAGCAGCAGCGACCTGTGACCCCCGGCTGACCTGGGCCCTGGGGTCCAAGGCAACCCGGATCTGGAAGCTCCTGAGGTCCCAGTTGCTGCTACTCTCCCGGGTCACCATTTCCCACCGACCAGACATCACATAGTGCCGAGACCGGTGTGGCTCAGTGGATAGAGCGTGGGCCTGCGGACTGAAAGGTCCTGGGTTCGATTCCGGTTGGGGGCATGTACCTTGCTTGCAGGCACATCTCCACTGGGGGGCGTGCAGGAGGCGGCTGATCGATGTCTCTCTCTCATCCATGTTTCTGACTTTCTATCCCTCTCCCTTCCTCTCTGTGAAAAAATCAATAAAATATATTTAAAAAAGAAAGAAAGAAAGAAATCACAGAGTCAGCAGCCAGGAACATGCATACGTTTCCAAACTCCAACCACCCGTCTCCCTTCCCGGCTCCTAAAAAGAACATGGCCTCCGAAGCCAGACACGCCTGGGCCTGCCTCCCCAGCTGTCACTTATGGAGGACGGATTACCCTGTTTCCCCGAAAACAAGACAGTGTCTTACATTAATGTTTGCTCCCAAAGAGGCGCCAGGTTTCATGTTCAGGGGATGTCTTATTTTTCCATGAAGAAGGAGATGGGACACATTTATTGTTGAACAAAAAAAAAAAGGAAATGTATGACCTGTCTACGCGAAGGTAGTCGTCGTCATCACAAGCCAGCTCACAGATGGGCCTCAGCGCAGCCGGAGCTGTTCCGGCAGGACGAGGTCTCTTTAAATCAGGAGTCAGACGCCTGACGGTAGCTTCGGGGGGCCTTCTATTCCGGGGAGGCCTTATGATCGGAGAGGCAAAACTGGAAGTAGGTCTTATTTTCAGGGGATGTCTTACTTTCGGGGAAACAGGATAGGTGCCAGGCACAGGGCCCAAGGACTTAGCACATGCTGTCCTATTTTAACAGATAAGGAAAACAAGGCTCAGGAAGGTTGCCCATGTGACACCAGCTCACAAGTAGAGAGAGAGAGAGAAAGAGAGAGAGAGAGAGAGAGAGAGAGAGAGAGAGAGAGAGAGAGAATTCCAGCTCAGGCAGTGCATGTGACTGCAATCAAGACACTTAATTCCTCTGAGCCCCAGGTGACGCGTTTACGCAACAATGCCAACTAATAACACCCCCCCACACACACACACACCCAAACACCCAGGACAATGTGCGGCGCACAGTAGGCCGCCAGTAGTGGCTCCAGACAGCGAGGAGGCTCCCCCACCGCTGGGCGCGATCACTCATTAGAAATAACCGCTCAACGATCGAGCAGCCGGGGGTTTCAGAGACTCAGCGCGGGGTATCGATCCGCTAACGACCCGCCTAAATCACTAGAAAGCCATCTGCAAACAAGGCGCCCTTGAGAAATCATCACTTGTCACCGGCTCCTTAACCTTCACGGCCTGCGGGGTCAGGCGGCAGACTTCATTCCCTAATGCCGGGCCGCCCCTCCCGAGCCTCTGCACCCCGGGGATGGGAGGCTCAGCTTTGCAGACCCTCTGGCCCGCAGCTAAAAAGGGAGCGGAGCCGGGCGCTGACCCTGGGCGCTGACCCCTGTTTTGCAGGCCAGCGTTCCACTCAGATTCCTTCTCCCCGAGTCCCGGTCAATGAGCAGGAGGCAGGGCGGTTCATCTGCCGCTTCTCAATGGCAGAGCCGTCCCGGGCTGTGGCCGGGGGGTGGGGGTGGGGGGTGAAGGTGCCGCAGATCCTCCTCATCGGCAGCAGCTGCATCCTCCCTCGCGTCCCTTCGCCAGCGTCTCCATTATGGGCCCGGGGCTCCAGCTCTGCCCAGGCTGGAGAGTGGCCGGCAGAGGGGAGCGGGCCAGGACGGGGAGGGAGAGGACCTGGGGCAGAGAGGGAGAAAAGCGACCCCCACATCAGATCTCGGGGCCCTTCCCCGCAAGGCGCCCTCACTGTGGGCATGCCCCAGCTTCCAGAGTGTCGCCATCTGCCAGGACCGCCGAGGCCCGGAGCCAGGTTCCATCAGCCTCACACACCTCAAGGCCTGCTCTCCGCGGAGGACGAGGAGGAGACGGTCACGGGGTCAAACTGACCGGAAGCCAAGAGGCCAGCGGGAGATTTGAAAAAGCAAACCAGTGAGATTGGTTTTAAAAAATAAAATTAAATTAAATAAATTTTTAAAAAAGACAGCCCAGGTGGTGTGGCTCAGGGGTTGACCATCGACCTATGAACCGGGAGGTCAGGGTTCGATTCCTGGTCAGGGCACAGGCCCCAGTTGCGAGCTCCATCCCCAATGTGGGAGGCAGCGGATCATCATTCTCCCTCATCATTGATGTCTCTCTCTCTTTCTCCCTCCCTCCTCTCTAATTCCCTCCCTCTCCCTTGCTCTCTGAAATCAATAAAAATAAAAATTAAAGAAAAAAAAAACACACACGCGCAACTGTTCTCGGGGAAGCTATGGGACCAAAAGAATAAATCCAGGTGCTTGGGGTGATGCCCTAGAAAGTAAGCCGTTTAATCCTTGATAGGCCTCGTCAGCCCCAGACACCACCTTTCCACGCCAGCCGTCCCCTCCAGGGGCTTCCCCCATCCCCCCCCTCCCATGCCCCATCCGCCCGCTGGAGCAAGTGGTTGATCCCAGATCACCACGCGTCCTTTCTGCAGCCCCCCCTCCAGTTCATGGTGGGCCTGATTCAAAGGATCATGGTGCTGACAGAATGGGTTCCTCTTTCCTGCCTTCACTCCTCCCTCCACCCCTTCCCCAGCTGGGAGCCCTCCTGGAAAGAAAAAAAACAAAACACACCAACACACAACAGACTTATAATATGAGCAACACAAAGGAGTGGGCAATGCCCGGCGCTGGAAGAGAAGTAGGTCAGGACACGGCCCGCTTCCAAACTGGAAACCGTGTTGGCACAGCGGCCCCTCCGCCCCGGAGCCCAGCGGCCCGGCGGGGAGACATACGCTGGTGGAGCGGGCGGTGCCAGGTGGCCCGGCGTTTACCCCGGAGGCTCAGCGATAAAATGGAAACAAAAAATAATTCAACCGTGTTCCGCCGTGGGTTTAACCCAGCCCACGGGGGCTCCTCGAAATGGCTCTCCTCCCCTTCCCGGGGAACTGCCAGGCTCATAAAGCGACGAGATGCATTTCAAAGCTATGAATTTGCCAAATAGAAACTTCATTTCCTCTTCTTATTAGAGGTAATTAAATTTATTAGACGTCAGGAAAAGCCTTGTAAACAGAAAAGAAAAAAAAACAAAAAAAACAGGGACGCTTATAAAAAGCCTGGCCCCCTCCCTCCCTCTCTTCTCCGCCTAATAATTAAGATGCGAGGAGGAGAAAGCCGCTAATAGCGGCTCATAATTTATGAGGTGTCGCTCGGCCCCGAGTCGGAGGCACATTGTGCAGGTATCAAGCGCGGGGATGGAAATAATACCCGCCGAACCCCCCCCCCCCCCATTATTTATGAAGCGCACAGGCACTCGGAGAAATAAACACATCACGCGCGGAGCCTGATATTTCTGATGGAAGGCCGTCCATACATCATCCGCTGCTGGGGAATAGATTACCCATCCGGCCAAACGCTTAAATCAAAGCCACCACTTGTTTAAATGCACACTGCCGGTGGCAGCCCGGCCAGCCCCCAACTTCCGCCCGCCGTTCACCTTGATGTCGGTGTTCAAAGCCCGCGTCGCGGCGAAGCTTCTTCAAGATTCTTCCTTTCAAACACGCTCACGGGGAGGGGAGCGGGAGAGGAGGCCAGGAAAGGACGCCAGGCAGCGGAGCCAGAATCAGGAACGAAGGACCACGCTCCCACCCCCACGCCCCCTCGCCGGGACCAGGGAACGGGCAGCCACCGCAGGCCGGGGTCCTGCCCGCTGATGGCCCCGAGAGCGCGCAGCCCTTTCTGCTGTGGTCTACGAAGGCGCGTGACCCCTCTCTCCATGCCCCAGGGGGCACCAGCACCCGGAATGCTCTGCATGCACGGTGATGGAAAGTGGACACCCGGCCACGCATGTCCAACAGGGGGCCCGCCGGCCGCGAGTCTGACATGCACGTAGGTCCATCGATTCCACGGTGCCCTTGTTTCTACGCCACGTCATCACGTGAGGTAGCGCTCCGAAAGAAAACGCTGAACACCGCCCATTAAACCAGGACATGGCCGACACCGGTGTGGCTCAGTGGATGGAGCGTCGGCCCGCCGACTGTAAAGGTTCTAGGTTCGATTCCGGTCAAGGGCATGTATCTTAGTTGCGGGCACATCCCCAGTAGGGGGCGTGCAGGAGGCGGCTGATCAATGTCTCTCTCTCATCGATGTTTCTCTCTATCCCTCTCTCTTCCCCTCTGTAAACAATCAATAAAATATATTAAAAAAAACAACAAATCTTAAAAGGGTACTTGATGTGAGCAATCCTAACAGTGGACTGTGAAGGTGGTCTAAGAAAGGCCTCCTTGGGGTGGGTCTGAAGGTGACAGTTGAGGGCCTGAAGGTGGAGTGTACCTGGGAGAAGAGGGTTCGCAGGAGCAAAGAGCAATGCAAAGGCCGGAGGTGGGTGGCTGGGTGCGTGGTGCAGGGCAGCCAGAGTGCGTGGTGCAGAGAGAGATGCTGGAGGTGAGTGGGGGTGTAGAGCATCATAGGAGATGACATCAGAGAGGGGACACCAAAAATAAGTTTTCTCCTCCCCCGCCCAAAAAAAAAGGTTTCCTCCAAGTCTCCTATGAAGTTGAATAATTAAAAAAATACATATTTAGGCCGAAACCCCTTTGGCTCAGTGGATAGAGAGTCGGCCTGCAGACTGAAGGGTCCCAGGTTCGATTCTGGTCAAGGGCATGTACCTTGTTTGCAGGCACATCCCTAGTAGGGGGTGTGCAGGAGGCAGCTGATCGATGTTTCTAGCTCTCTATCCCTCTCCCTTCCTCTCTGTAAACAAATCAATAAAATATATTAAAACAAACCAACCACAAAAATGTTGTGGACCTTGGTGGCCCAGGGGAAAACGAATTGATGGAGAACACACTGAGATGAACACCATTTCTCCTTTCTGGGCTGGAATGGGAGGAGGGTAGGCCATTTCAAATAAGCAACCTGGCACCGTCTTCCTCTTCAACGTACTTTAGTTCTATTTGGAAGACGGGCCGGAGAATGTGTGTATTCATCCCAAACCTCCCTCTATACCAGAAACTTGACATCTGAGATCCAGAATTCACTTGAATGCCATTGTTCCCACATGGGCTTGACTGGCCCCATCTGGACAATGGGTGCAACAGATAAAACCTTCTCTTTGGCGCTCTCCTGGTCTCCAGCTCTGTTTGACAACGGGCACGGGGGGCTGCGACAGGAAGTCCTGGTGAAGAACAGGACTTGCCCGACCAGGACCTTGTCTCCCTAGGACGGAGTTCTGGTATTGAGGAAGGAATCGGTGAGTGCGGGTTAGAATCCACGCTGACCGAGGCAGAAGCATCCATGCTACCAAGAGCTGGCTAGACGGCAGCCTCGGTGAGCGTCTTCACCGTCAGCTCATCGCGGGGGGGCCCCGGACACAGCCACGCAGCCTTCACCCCAGGCTGGGTGCAGGATTCTGCTGGCTCCTGGCTGTCAAATTCACTTCGCTTTCAGCCTCCGCCAGGGCTCCCTGCTTTTCGGGGAACTTCCCCAGCGCCTTTCTCTCCAGCTCCTGGGTGGGTGCGGATGCTGCCCCCCTTCCGCACCCCACTTCTGCACAGACAGCTCCCTTCCTGGGCGCAGAGAAACGGGAGAAAGCCCGGGAAAAAAGCAAACAAAAATCGCCACCCGATCCAGCCTTGCGAAGTCGAGCCGGGTCTGCATCTCTTTAAGAACCGCCGCACACAGACACGTCTGGTCGCAGGGAAACCGCTCGCCGAGGGCTGGAGACAGCCCGTGAAGCTCCGTCAGAGCCAGTTAGCCTCAAGCCCGCGGCCCCGCGCGCGGGGGGAAATCAATGTACAGTATATTAAAAACAATCGCGCGGCCCTCCGCCCATCCACCGGCCGAGCTTTGAATGCATTCAGGCTAATGGGGGCTCTAATGGGTTCTGACAGATCATCCTATTGATCAAGAGGCCGGGATGAAATCCGCGGCCTGCGAAACTCTGTTTTGATTTTGAGAAGAGAAAGCTGAACGTCCCCGGTAAACAGGGCCTGATTGTTCCGCGCCCCCCGAGAGCCCTCGCCGCCTGACCCTGCTGGGGAGCCGCCGCCCCGAGGACAATGAGAATCCTATGTACCTGGCCGGCTTCCCTCCCCCCGCCCGCTCTAATCAAGGCGTAATCAACTGGAAATCTCTGTCTGAAGATGTCGGGGTGGGGGCCGGGGTGGGGGCGGGGGTGGGCAGGGCGGGAGGGTGGCCAGAGGTCCAGGACTCGGTGTTGGGCGAGACAGGGGCGAGGCGCGTCAGCTGCCCTGGGAAATCGAGTCAGCTTCGTGGGCTCCAAGGTGGGCAGGTGGCAGGACGGAGGTCCCCGTTGGAAAGGGTGAAAGCGTCCTCGGAGGGGACGGCAGTTTTGCAAAGAGGCGAAGGAAGGCACCCTCCTTCCGTCCGTCCGTCTGTCCGCGTGGCCTGGGCCCAGGTGGCTTTGATCATTCGATCAGAGGCAGAACACACACCTCGGCCAGGCCTGGCAGGGTCCCCAGGGTGCGTGGCATCTGCAGAACTGGGCACCCAGGCCGCGGAGTGATACTCGGAGACAAGCCTTGGGCCAGAGGCGCTTGCCTCCCCCAGTCCCTGGCGGCCTCCACCACGAGCCACGGGCCGCTCCCCTATCGGACTGGCCTTGTCTGATCGGAAGTGAATGGCATGACGCCAGCCCTTCCATCACCCCCTGCACACACTGGGGGGTTGGGGGGGGTTCCTCTGAGGGTCCCTCCAGCTTGCAGACCCTCTCCTGGTCGGGAAGCTGGGAAGGACAGGCAGGGGGCCTTGGAAACCCGGCACCGCCAAGACGGCCTGCATTTCACCTTTGACCAGCCCCTCCCCAGACAGCAGAGCCGGTTGCCATGAGCAGTCCCTCACCCAGCAGCCCCCCAGCGCGCAGGGTCCGGAACGGGGCTGTGCAACGCCCTTGACCGCTCTGTCCCCGCCCGTGGGCGCCGCCGTCCCCCGCCAGCACCCCCACCGCTGGGAGGGAAGCCCCCGCACTTACCAGATTAAAAACCGCGGCCGCGCCCCGGCTCCCGGCACTCATCTGTATTGGTGCCACGAGGAGTCGGCGGCTCCCGTCCCGTTGATGGATCTTGTCGCCGGGCAAGTGCAGACAGGCACACGCATCCGTATCGGCGGCGATCCATTTAGCCCGGCGCGCGGGGGGCCGAGGGGCTATCTTCCCCCGATTCCCGCAGGACTGATGAGGAGGAAGTGCCAGCCGAGTCGTGAACCTGCCACGGGGAACGGGCTGGGACCACGCGCTGGCAGTTAATGAATGCGTCCCTCCCCCCCGGCGAGAGACGGACCCCGGGCCCCCAGCCGATCCGCAACGGCTGCGCACGGATCATCCATCAGGAGGGGATGGCAAGAATTCTTTTTTAAACAAATCTAAAAGGGCGCTGGGTGACCTCATCCCGCCGCGGGAAGGGGGGAAGGGATGGGAGAGTCGTTTTTCACGGCATCTCGTGGACCAAAAAGGTCCGCAGCATCCGCCTGGAGCGGACCGACGGGGACGTGGGGAGGCAGAAACGGGTGGGGATACCGGGTGGGCGCCTGTTATTCTGGTGCTTCCCACGAGATGCGATGTGACCCGCTTACCACGGTGACACGGCCCAATGAGGCGGGCGTCACCATCCTCCCTGTGACCCAAACGAAGACCGGAGCCCCGAGAGTCCAAGGACCCACTGTCCCAGGACACGAGGTGATGCCACGGACCGCGTCTTGAACCTGGACGTGCCGGGTGATTTGGGGTGTGTTCTATGCACATCAACCCCCTCGCTCTTCCCACAGCCGTGGGTGATGGGTACGTTGCCACCACGCCCCTATGGTGTGTGTGTTGTGTCTATTCTAATATATGTTTATTGATTTCAGAGAGGAAGGGAGAGGGAGGGAGAGAAACATCAATGAGGAGAGAGAATCATGGATCAACTGCCTCCTGCATGCCCCACACTGGGGATCGAGCCCCCAACCCGGGCATGTGCCCTGACCGGGAATCAAACCATGACCCCCTGGTTCATAGGTTGACGCTCAACTTCTGAGACACGCCAGCCTGGCGTCTCATGCCCATTGTATAGATGAGAAAATAAAGGTGTGAGAGGGTGGGTAGCCTTGGGGTTGCATGCAGAACTGGGCCTCTGCAGCTGGAGGCCTCTGTAGTCCCAGGATGGGAGGTTCTGAACTCTGGTCCATGGTCACAGACATGGCAGAGTGGGGTGGCGGGGGAGAGGGAGGGGGAGCACGCAGAGAGGCTGTCTCTGTCGGGGAGGACCTGGCAGGATGGCTGTGTGGACTTGGTGTCTCCTGTGGGACTGTGGTGTGAGAAGGGGGACGGGGCTGGAGGATGGGGCAGGGCTGTGGGGGGAGGGGGTTGGAGGCACGTGCTTTACCTTGTTAAGAAGAGAGAAACAAGAGGCCCAGGCAGTGGGCCTCAGGGTGTGAGCATCGACCTCTGAACCAGGAGGTCACAGTTCGATTCCCGGTCAGGGCACAGGCCCAGGTTCTGGGTTTGATCTCCACTGTGGGGCATGCAGGAGGCAGCCGGTCAGTGATTCTTACTCATCACTGATGTTCCTCTCTCTCTCCCTCTCCTTCCTCTCTGACATCAGTAAAACTATATTCTAAAAAAATAACGGGCCTTTCTCGTGCTTTCCCAGGGATCCATCCGGCGTCTCAGGCGAGCCCGAGAGCCAGGTGTGCCCTCTGCCTGACAGCCACTGACCCTGCCTCCCGGGGACAGGTGGCCGGCCTTCCTGCAGGAAGTCATTCCCGCCGCCCGCCTGTCCCGTCCCCACCCGCCCCTGAAGCTGCCCGCTTTCCGCAGCCGCACCCCTGGCAGCGCTCCGGGGTCCCCCTCCCCCGTATGGTTGTCAACTTGATTTCACCGCCGCGCTGCCCACGGCTCCCGACGAGGCGTGATCAGAACCACCGTTGGACCACGGGGGCCCAGGCGGCCTGGCTCTGCGCGTGGCCACCTCACGCGCTGTGTCCGCCGGCTCCCCGCCCTCTCGGGGTGTTTGCAGCGCTGCCTTTTCGAATAAAAATCCCGTCTTTCTCCCAAATAAACAGCGCTCCGCGGGGCAGGGCCACGTGTGTGCAATTTGCCTGGCGGCGGCGGCGACAGCAAAAATCAGCCCGAAAACTAGAGCCGGGGGAAGGTTGCATTCGAAAACACCGTCCCCTGAAGCTCCCCCGGAATGTGGGGTGCCCATTCATGGGGGCCTCTGGGAGCTCATTTCGAGCGCCCCTCGATTTGAGTCACGGATGGCTTAGAAACATCTTAATAAAAAAATCGTTGTCTCCAGCGATGCCCTGACCAGCCAAGTCCCCCCAGTGGAGGCTGCAGGGAGAACGGGGTGGGGGTGGCATCTGGGGTGCGGGAGTTGCCCAGAGGGAGGCACCCCCTCCTGCACTCAAGGGGCTCCCGGGACCCCGTCCCCATCTCCAGATCTCCCTGGGGATGAAGATCTCCCTCGGGGATGAGGGGCCCCCTGCTGTCTGAGACCCTGGGAGTCAGACGGTAGGCAGAGCGATGACTGCAAACAGGCACAGCCCGGCCGCCGCACCCCCCCACAGGGAACCCGGGGTCTCCGGCATCGGATCAACCCCACACGCTGGTCCGGCCTCCCCCACCCCCTGCATCGCCCCCACTGCCCTCTGTTTCCTCTGCTTGGGCACAGCGACCCTCTCCTGCCCCGAGCAGCCCACCCAGCTGTCCCCGGACTCGGGCCCTTCACCCCGCTCCGTCCCCTCACCCCGGGGCACCCCTCCCTGGCACCCACGAAATCTTACTCACTTGCTGGTCTAACTGTGCCCCCACTACCGGGCAAGCCCTTATTCTGGTGCCTACATACGCCCCCACCCCCACCCCTGGCATGGGAGCGGGCAGAGGGGAGCCCTGGAAGGCAGGGGCCTGTCTGTGGGTGCCAGGGCTGAGCTGGGTGTGTGGGGACGGGGTGGAAGGAGCGAGGACTATCTTCAGAGCACTCTCTCCAGAGAGCGGGGATCAGGCAAGCCTGGCCAGGAGCAGCGGGGATGGGGAGGAGGATATCTTGGGGACCAGGCTTCCTGTCCCCCCCGGCACCCCCTTCTGACGCCTCTTGCCCCTCCTCCTTCTCTGCACCGAACCCCCGGGGAGAGCATCCCACTTACCGACAGCCTCCGCTTCCACGAGGAAACCCTGGTTCCAGCCCGGGCCGCCCAGCACTGGCCCACCGGGGGCTTCTGGCACTACCTGCACCGGAACTCCCACCCACCTGCCCAGGAGGACTTCCGGGAACTTTCCTGGTCCCTCCCCTCACCCCGCTAACCCTTTACACAACACAGTGGTACCCACAGCCCGGGAAGAGGCGTAATAGCAACACACGTAGAATGGTGTGAGAGCTCCACATTTATTTCTCCTACAGGGGTGCCAGCAAGCAGGTGTGGGGCCGTGACCCGAGGGGGGAGCCGGTCAGGTGGGCAGTGCCTGGCACCGGGGATCCGCGGGGCACCTGGGGGCGCAGGCCCACCTCGCAGCCAGAAGACACTGCCGTGTCCCGGGCGGCCGGGCCTCCGAACCCCAGGAGACAGCACCCCCTGTTCTTTTATGGGGAACCTCCCGGGTTTCCAAACCTCGGCATTCGGGAAAGAGAAGCGAGAACCAGCACCGTGGGGCTGCAGAGAACCCGGGGGGAGACGGCCCCTCTGTGGCAGGCCCTGCCCCCCGCCACGGTCCCCTGCTCCCTGCAAAGCCCGGAGGCAGGGCGGGGTGAGCGGAGGGGGCGCCAGGGACCAGGCTTCCTGCTCCCCTCCCTGAGGCGGAGAGGGGGGCTCAAGGTCGCCTGGGATTCACCCCAGGTTGCAGGCACCCCGTCTCCGGAGAGGGAACGCGGGCCGCTGGGCCTGGCATGACCTTCCCGTGGAGTGGGCTCCGGGAAGGAGCGCAGGCGCTGAGCCAACGATGAGGTTCCGGGGGCAGCGAGGCTGGCCGGCTCCCGGTAAACACCCAAGTGGGGACGATAGGGAGGGGGGGAGGGAGGGGGGAGGAGGTCCTGTTTAATATCAAACCGGAAGGTCAGGCTGGGCCAGGTCCCAACACTGTCATATCCCCAGGGCTGGCCCCCCAGCCCTTTCTAGCTGGGACCCGGGTTTACTGTCTAAAGGCCACGTCCACCCACACTGGGGAGCTGGGAGAGGAGCCAAAGAGGGCCTTTTCCTGCACGCCCCCCCCCAAACCTCCCGTCCCCCGAGACACACACGCCGCCTAAGGCTTGGGCTCCAGGAGCAGGCCTCTGAGTTCCGAGATGATGTCCGTGAGGTCGAAGGGCAGGGGCATCGAGGGGTCCTCCTTCTCCCAGTACGGCCGGCACTCCGGCTTCTGGTCGGCGGGCAAAGAGCGGGCGACCCGGGACTGGCACCTGGAAGAGGGAGAACAGGCAGTTCATCGGCGGGAGGAAGCGCCCGGAACACCAGACCGACCTCCAGGGACAACTGGAGGCGAGGCGGCCACACGCCCCCAGACCGTCCTCCGCGGTGGCCAGGGCAGCCAGTTCGCGGGCGCACGCCTGGCCGGAAACCGCGGGGATGGGGAGTGGAGGATGGGCCGGGGACCAGGCTTCCTGTCCCCCCTGGCACCTCCCAGCAGCCCCCTTCTGTTCTTTTTATTTTTTATTGATATTTTACAGAGAGGAAGGGAGAGGGATAGAGAGATAGAAACATCGATGCCAGAGAAACATTGATCAGCTGCCTCCTGCACGCCCCACACTGGGGATGTGGCCGCAACCAAGGTACATGCCCTTGACCGAAATCGAACCTGGAACCTTTCAGTCCACAGGCCGACGCTCTATCCACTGAGCCACACCCCGGTTTCGGCAGCACCCCCCTTCTGACGCCTCCTGTCCCTCCTGTGTGAGGCGGGAAGCAGGGGGTTATGGGAAGGGAGGATCCTTCTCTCTGGTGCTGGAACTTTCCTTTTTGTTCCCATTCCCAGACGTCGATGATGCTCCAGTGCAGCGATTCTCAACCTGTGGGTTGCGCGACCCCTTTGGGGGGGTCAAACGACCTTTTCACAGGGGTCGCCTAAGACCATCGGAAAATGCAGATATTTACATCATGATGCATCACAGTAGCAAAATTTCATGGTTGGGGGTCACCACCACCTGAGGAACTGTATGCCAGGGTCGCGGCCTGAGGAAGGTGGAGAACCGAGGCTCCAGCGGCTCCAGAGAAGCCAGTGGCCAGGGAAAGGCGGTTCCTCTGCCTGTCCAGCCGGCCAATCGGTTTCCAGGCGCTCCGCCGGGAGGGGAAGGGTGGGATGAAGCCATTAGCAGATGGGAATGATGGTGGGATTCTTACCACATTACTGGGGGGCAGGCAGGGAGATTCCATTGGATTCACTGCCTGGAAACATCCAGGGCAGATGACACTATCGGCCGGGCCTGGATGGCCTCCGATGGAGGTCCCGGAGATTTACACGTGCTCCGCCCGGCCCGGTGCGGCGAGGAGAGCCGGGCTAGCAGGGAGCGATGCAAATAGAGGTTAATGCTCCTCCCTGCTGATGAGGACGTGGGGGAGCCGCCACCAAATTAAATTAAGAGGCGCGCCGCAGCTGCTCCCCGAGGACAGCGCTGAAATCACGGTTTCATGAAGTGGCTTAGTCGCCAAGGGCCGGGGAATGAATTAGCGCCGGTGACGCCGGCCCCACCCCGGGAGGAAGGACCCGGGGCAGCGGCCAGGCCATGCCTTGGTGGGCAGCGGGCCCGCGGACGGGACCCGGGTCTGGCCGGACCCGGGTGGCGTGGGCCGTGTTTATCTGGGAGAGAACCGAGGACCAGAGAGAGAGGAAACGCAAACTGCCATCGAGAATAAGCAATTTCACCCTGGCTGGTGTGGCTCAGTGGGCAGAGCGCCCGCCCCCGTGCACTGAAGGGTCCCGGGTTCAATTCCGGTCAAGGGCATGCACCTCAGTTGCAGGCTCAATTCCCTGGTCTGGGTCAGGGCTCGTGTGGGAGGCAACTCATCGATGTGTCTTTCTCATAGATATTTCCCTCCCTCCTTTTCTCCCTCTCTCCCTCTCCCCCGCCTTCTCTGTCTCTTCCTCCCTCCTTCCCTCCCTCCCTTCCACTCTGTCTAAAAACCAAGGGGAAAATATCCTCAGTGAAGATTAGCAACAACAAGAATCAACAATTTATACTTTCGGGACCCATGGCGGTGACAGCTGGTGCCCTGAAAAGAAACACGGGTGCTCCCCTACTTAGGAGAGGCTTGTCCCTTTAAACCTGTCACGACTGAAAATGCTGTACGTCGAAAATGCATGGGGTCCGCCTCACCTACCGACCACCCTGGCTCAGCCTGGCCCAGTTGGGCCCAGAACAGGTCCGTGAGCCCCCAGCTTGCAGGATCCTCTAACACAGTGGTTCTCAACCTTCCTAAGGCCGCGACCCTTGCATACAGTTCCTCATGTGGTGGTGACCCCCCACCATGAAATGTTGCTACTGTGATGCATCGTGATGTAAATATCTGCATTTTCCGATGGTCTTAGGTGACCCCTGTGAAAGGGTCGTTCGACCCCAGGTTGAGAACCACTGCTCTACACAGTGGTTCTCCACCCCCCCCCCCCAATGCTGCAACCCTTTCATACAGTTCCTCATGCTGTGGGGACCCCCAACCATAACATTATTTTCGCTGCTACTTCATAACTGTCAGTTTGCTACTGTGATGAATCGTCATGTAGATATCCGTGTTTTCCAATGGTCCTAGGCTCTACGGTAGCGGTTCTCAACCTGTGGGTCGCCAAAGACCATCGGAAAACACAGATACTCCCATTATGATTCATGAACAGTAGCCAAATGACAGGAAGTAGCAACGAAAATAATGTTATGGTTGGGGGTCACCGCCACATGAGGAGCTGTATGAAAGGGTCGCGGCCTTAGGAAGGTTGAGAACCACTAACACAGAGCCCATTGCATCACCAAGGGTTAACTAGCTCCTGTAGTGATTTTCCATATACCACAGACCGCTTTCGCACCATTGTAAAGTAAAAAAAAAAAAAAAAAGAGAGAGAGAGAGAGAGAAAGACATCAGAGGTCAAGCCATCGTGAGCTGGGACCGCCTGCACTAGGCGCTCCCCTGCCCGCCGCCCATGCTCTCGAGGCCAATTACAAAGTGGCCAGGCCCCCATCTGTCTTCTGTCCACGAGGAGATCGCAGAATGGACCTCTTTCCCGGCGTGATGGGAGAGGAGGTCCCGGACTCCGAGACATCTCCTTCTCTGGGGAATTGTCCACGGGGAAGGGGTCCCCCCCCTCCCCGGAAAACATACTTCCACCGAACACCTCCGTTCCCGTGCGCTTAATGGCGGGGCCGGCACGGCGGGCACTCCATCGCCGCGCGTGACACGCCGCCTCCCATATATCTCCCGCGCCCCGGATAATGGCGTCTGTTAACACGCGCTAAGTACTATTATGTAGCACATCACTTCATAAATAATAAGATTAGCTGACCTCGGGGCCCCGGGAAGAGTCGCGTGTGTAAATGTTCTCATTATTTATTTAAAGCAAGAATTAAAGCAACAGACGCTGCGTCCGACAATCCTCTTAGCATAAATATTCAACTGTTTGCACCGATAAGCCCCGCACGGCACCCGGGACCAGAGGGTGCGTTCGGCGGACGCCTTGGCAGGGGAGGTGTGGGGGGTGGGGGTGGGAGACGGTGCCGCTCGCCACCGTGGGCGCCTCTCCCCAGGGCCAGAGACGGTCTCTCAGTCACATGAAAGCGATGGGAGGAAATTAATACTCGAGGGAAGCCGAGATTAATTACAGACGAGCCTGGCAGAGCTGTTTAAAAGGCGCTTTCTTCGCTGCTCGGGAACCAGAGAGAAATGTGCAATGATGCTCAATTAGAGAGGGCTGCTCAGTGATGCTCGGTCAGAGAGGGACGCTCAGTGACGCTCAGTCAGAGAGGGACACTCAGTGATGCTCAATCAGAGAGGGACGCTCAGTGATGCTCAGTCAGAGAGGGACACTCAGTGATGCTCAGTCAGAGAGGGTTGCTCAGTGACGCTCAGTCAGGGAGGGACGCTCAGTGACGCTCAGTCAGAGAGGGACGCTCAGTGATGCTCAATGACGCTCAATCAGAGAGGGACACTCAGTGATGCTCAATCAGAGAGGGACACTCAGTGATGCTCAGTCAGAGAGGGACGCTCAGTGATGCTCAGTCAGAGAGGGACGCTCAGTGACGCTCAGTCAGAGAGGGACGCTCAGTGACGTTCAGTCAGAGAGGGAGGCTCGACAGGAAGTCACTCCAAAAGGAGCACCTCTCCCGCAGGGGGAAAATGGTCAGGGCACACAGGAACCCGGCTGGCAGATCAGCCGGCTGTGATGAGTGGGTGACCCCCCTAGAATATCAGGAGGTTTGCAGACAGGCCATAGGGGGCTGCCTCGCCTGCCAGTGGGCTTTGCCCCCGCACCGGGAGGAAGTGTGCGAGGTAACACAGCCGGCTGCAGAGTCTGCGGTGGCCGCGATGCACACGCCCCCAGCGCACGGCTGTGATGGGCCGGCCGTGCTTCCCGACTCCGCTCCGCTCCGCCCTCACGTGGATGCGGACGGTCCCCTCGCCAAACCAGGATGCTGGCAGAGTGCCGCGTGGGCCCAGCTGGCCTGGGTGTGAAAGCAGGAAACACTGGCTTTGGCTCTGGGTTCAAAGAATGGTCCTCCTTGGGACAAAGTGCCCGGGAAACGAGGGCGCGCTGGTGTCCCGCACACGGGCCTTCGCTGACAGCAGCCGGTGTGATGACCAGGACGAGAGGACCTTTCTGGAGAGACGCACGGACTGTCCCCAGGCTGGCCCAGGAGAGCAGAGCCTTCCAAACCCAGCTCAACCGCAACCAGTTGCCCTTCCCACCTTGCCCTCTCACCTCCCATCTTAAAGAAAGACTTTCTTTTTAATG
This sequence comes from Lasiurus cinereus, assembly GCA_011751065.1. Lineage (NCBI taxonomy): Eukaryota > Metazoa > Chordata > Mammalia > Chiroptera > Vespertilionidae > Lasiurus > Lasiurus cinereus. The sequence goes on along the minus strand of JAAGEH010000452.1, from coordinate 2,538,815 downwards.
CTGCCGGTTAGCGAATAAACGTGAATCTGCACGGGGGCCCTGTTCCTTTCCTGAAGCAAAGGAAAATAATACAGATCCATGCTCTTTCCATTCCAAGAACTCGGTGTCACCCTTCCCTCCATCTCCTCCCCGCCCCCCGGAAACTCTCCCTGCTTAGGAATGGTTCTCCCTGAAGGATCGACCTTGTGATATAACGGGAAGCAGCTGACAGGTGTCCTAGGGGTGGCCCCTGCGCCGACGACTGCCCGGAGGGTCTCCTCCCCCGCACAGGGGTCACTCCCAGGGGCCACCGCCCCGCGGACCTCCCCCAGGGTCACCCTGAGATCCGGATGGCCGGGGCCGCGGCTATGTCAGTGGACACTGGCCGCCCGGCTGGGCTTAAGCACTTTAGCTAAAGTGTGTGTTAATTAGGGGTATGCAAGGCGTCGATACAGGGTTAATGCAGAGGTCGAGGGAGAAACTCCTTCCCTCCTTGCATCACTTCGCCGGCTGGGTGACGGACGCCGGGGCCCGTGGCTTTGAATCGATAGGTTTTATAGTAATGCGCCCGCCATCGATTTTAAGAAAACACGGACCGTCTCCCTCCTCGTCCCTAAATGTTGCCACAAATAAAGGAGGACAGGTAATACCCCCATCATTCTCGACGAGGCCACGAGGAAAGGTTTCAGGAGCAATGGGTGGTGGGGAAAGCAAGCTTTAAAAAAAAAAACAAGTACAAAGAAACGAGACCTTAATGGGGAACTGAGAGCCAGCGCGGGCCGCCGAGGAAACCACAAGAATGAACTCCTGAGGGAGAATTCTTTCAGGAGGAAGAGAGCAACGCTTGGTGCAAAGGACAGTTACATGTTGGACGCCGTTTGAATGCCTCCAAGGATCTCAGCACACCGCGCAGGTTCATTCGGTTCTCACCACAACCCGAGAGAGACGGGAGGGCAGGAGGGGATCCCCATTTGGGGTGCGGGCTGTCTCCCCCACCGGCCATCCTTGGGAATTGGGAGAGTGGGCTGGGCCAGACCCTGGGCATCTGGCTGGCTGCCCTTCCCGCCAGGCCCGCCCCCTTTCTGGGGAGTCCCGTTCAGTCTAAGATGAGCCCTGTCCTCTCGCCAATTTAGACCTTCAGGAGATTCCGATCCACGTCAAGGGGGAAAAAAGAAGAAACCCTTTTTATTTCCCTTCACGTTTCTACAAAGACCATTATGATGGCCAACGGCGGATGGCACGTTTTCTTACATCATCATCTAAGAGAGTGGTTCTCAGCCTTTCTAACGCCGTGACCCTTTAGTACAGCTCCTCATGGGGTGGTGACCCCCAACCATACCATTATGTTCGCTGCTACTTCATCACTGTCATTTTGTTGCTGTTGATGAGTCGTCATTTAAATACCTGTGTTTTCCGATGGTCTTAGGCGACCCTGCTAGCAGTTCTCAACCTGTGGGTCATGACTGTTATGAATCAGAGTAACCCACAGTCGAGAACCGCTAGCTAGCAGGATCGCCTAAGACCATCGGAAAACACAGATATTTACATGACAACTCATTAACAACAGCAAAATGAGAGTGATGAAGTAGCAGTGAACATAATGGTATGGGTGGGAGTCCCCACCCCATGAGGAACTGTACTAAAGGGTTGCGGCCTTAGAAAGGGCAAGAACCACTGCTCTAGAGTCTGTAGCAGCGGTTCTCAACCTTCCTAAGGCCGCAACCCTTTAAGACAGCTCCTCATGGGGTGGTGACCCCCAACCATAAAATTACTTCCGTTGCTACTTCATCACTCTCATTTTGCTACTGTTCTGAACTGTCATGTAAATATCTGATAGGCAGGATGTATTTTCATTGTTACAAATGGAACATCATTAAAGCATAGGGATGAATCACAAAAACAATATGTAATTATATATTGTGAAATATTTATTTCTAATGACAAATAAATGAAATTGTGTCTTGAATCGTGGTGTAGCATGGGTAACAATCTTCATAGGACAACAGTAAACTACATGGCTACACTTTGCTACACCAAGGAGCGGTGTGTTGGTTCCCTAAGACCATGGGAAATAGGTGTTTTCCGATGGTCTTAGGCGACCCCTGCGAAAGGGTCCTTCGACCCCTAAAGGGGTTGCGACCCACAGGTTGAGAACCACTGGTCTCTAGGAATAAAAGATAGCCGTTCCTCCTTTACGATCATAAACAGGTGGGTATCTTTAAGATGGGAGGTGAGAAGATATTTCGCATCACACAGCACCTCCATTTCGGTGAACACCAGCACGGGGCCGGCTCTTGCAAAGGCTCGGGCACAGGGCGCAGGCCTCCGGAGTCCCCTCCTCCCCTGCCTCCCCACCCCCGTCCCCCCGCCGGGCTCGTGGAACCACTTAATACGTGAGAGCACTTGGCCTCTGCGCGGTGCGGGCCCCGGGAGGCTGGGGGGGTGCTGAGCGAGGTCTCCGCCCCGGGCCGGGTTCGTCTGTCGGCCCCTCAGCTCCACGGCGAGGACCATGAATGGGCCACGTTGAGGGCCGCGCATTTAGGAGCTGCTGACCCCTGCTCCCCGGTCACATGATAGGGTCACCTGAAACCCGCAGGCCTCCTACCTGGCCGGCGAACAATGCGAAAGGTCAAGTAGGCCGGGCGCGTCTGGGCTCGGAGTCTGCGGCGGCTCTGACGGGACGGGCGGGCGCTGGAGGCGCGGCCGGGTTGGGTTCCCGGGGCTCACAAAGATGGGGAACCGCGGCCGAAACGGGCTGGACAAAAGGGCTACGATTTCAAAGCGGTCTAGGGTAACGTCCCCCGCCAGGGAAGAGAATGAGCTCATTATTTTTAAAGGGCAGCGGTGAAAACAAACACTTGGGAGGAAAACGTATTCCGCCCGGGGCCTCGGCCGTCGGGGAGGGGCGGCGCGGGCAGGCGCAGGGGCTTAATGAGCGAGATGGATGCCGTACCTGCGACGGGGCAGACGGTCCAATTGGATGCAATTACTGGAACCGAATCCCCCCGCCGCCGCCGCCGCCGGGTAACCGCGAGCCCTCCTCCCGGCCACAGAAGACCGCCTCGCCGCCGTCCTCTGTCAGCACCGCACCCCACAAAGGAGCGCGAGGACAAAAGATAACCCTTCCCCAAACTCCAGGACTTCCTTGTGGCCTGAAACTTAAGTCAAGTTCGCGTGAGACGGTCTCAGACTTCAGAAGGATTCCAGAATAACTTAACCATCCGAAATTCAAGGCAGCTGGGATTTTTTTTTTTTAAAAGATGCACCATTATGTTATTTCAAAACATTTCTTCTTAAAAAAAACTTTAAATTTAAAAAAATATAGTTTTATTGATTTTAGAGAGGAAGAGAGAGAGACAACGGAAACATCAATGATGAGAGAGAATCACGGATTGGCTGCCTCTTGCACGCCCCACACTGGGGACTGAGCCCTTAGCCCACCCCCTGTGATCCCCTGGTTCGTAGCTCGATGCTCAATCACTGAGCCACGCTGGCCACGCTGAAGATTTTACATTTTAAAATGTTTGGTTCCATGCCTCTTACTCAGATGCAGATCACGAGTCAGGTCCGTTCTGCACAGTCGTGGAAACGAAAGGGAAAAGGCTAACACCCCTGGTTTCTGGCATCTAGAAACTTCGTCGGAACCATGGGAGGAGCAGGTATCGTGGAGAAATCTGATGAACACCTACAGCCTGTTTTCTACAAAGGATTTCCTCCAGTAAAGTCAACGACTGATAGACAGACAGACAGACAGACAGATGGCCACGGCAGCATCACCCACTCCGGCTCCTAAGGATGAGCAAGGGACAATGGCTTATGAGCAAAGGCCAGCCGCTCTCGAGCTGGGATGCTCCTTGGAGTTGTGAGCTGGGAAATAAATCTGAGTTGATGCTCACCCCCCAGCCCCCACCCTGTTCACCTGTCAGTCTCTTCCCTCGGTACTGCTGTTTGTAAAAATACTTCTGAGTTCTCTGCTTAGCTGTTTTGTAAGAGGACAGACATCAATGAGAGAGAAACATCAATATTGACCGGCTGCCTCCTACACGCCCCCTGCTGGGGATCGAGCCCACAACACGGCAAGTGCCCTAACTGGGAATCGAACCGGAGACCTCTTGGTGCCAACCGCTGAGCGGCCAGCCGGGTGGCTCAACTGGCTGTTGGGCGCCCAGGAAATCTCCCAAGTTCATTGTAACCTGCTCCAGAGCGGGAGGCTCCTGCGCCTGTCTCTCATCCTCTGGGAGCACATGCATTAACACCGCGGGAAGCTCAGGGGAGCCCAGTCCCAACGGCAGGGACGTCCAAATTCGGAATCCGGGCCAAGATAAAAGGCCAGTTTGTCCAGGAGGGTGGGCAATCCTGCCTGCTGAGACCCATGGCCGGCTGACCAGTCGGGCCGCTGGGTCAGTGCTGGCTTCACATCTAAGAGGAGTCGGTGTGAAAGGCGTTTTAAACAGTGCACTTTGCTACACCGCAGACCCAGTTCTGCCGCCCTCATGCGGAAGTCCGCGGGCACAGAAGTCGGTGCTGGGCCACTATCGAGGTAGCCCGGGGACAAAGCCCATCGGTGCCTTGACGGGAGGGACGCGTTGCTATAGAGATGCCTCAGGGTGGCCACGTGGCCTCCAAACCTCGGGTTAACGGGCAGGTTTATCCGTTAATCATCACCAGGACAGCCTTCCATCTGTGAGGACAGCTCCGGGAGGGACCAGCCATTACCCGTTTACACTTCCAGTGAGGCCCCCGGCCGCCCCGGGTGGTGCAGACTCACACTTCGGGGCTCGGGAAGCGTGGGCCTGGCGTTCCCTCTCTGTCTGGGGTGACTGGCATGCTCCCAGCACCAGCGTTTGCTGGAGGGGAGACCTTGGAAACACGCGGCGTGTGCCAGTGCTGGCCACTCGTCTCCGAGCCGCTGCCCCGGGAAGAGGGCCTTTTCCCGGAGAGAAACGAGCGAGGCCACGTCCTCGCCACACGCCAGGGAGAGGCACGGGCTCGAGGGTCGGTCAGCGCAGGGCACACACCCTGGCCCCCCTCGGACCCCGGCTGACGTCTCAGTCGCCAAACTCCGCCGGTCCCTGGGAGCGCAAGGACGACGCCTGCGTGTGCAGAAGGTGGAGATGGAGGCATCGGGGAGCGAGAGGCCTGAGGCAGGTCCCCTTCCGGCCCCCGAAATCAGGCTGCGGGGCATGGAGGCAGGGCGCTGGCGGAGTCGGATGGCCGGGGGTCTGCGGGGAGCGGGCCAGGCCTGCCCGGGAGCCACCCGATGCCCCATACACCCCGGAGACTCATTCAAGCACAGCATCCTCAGTTCCGGTTTCCACAGACACAGAACCTCTCTACTTGGCCCAGCCGGTATGGTTCAGTGGTTGAGCGTCAACCTATGAACCAGGAAGTCAGGGTTCGATTCCTGGTCAGGGCACAGGCCCGGCTTGTGGGCTCAATACCCTGGACCGGGCGTGCAGGAGGCGGCCCATCTATGCGTCACCCGGCTCCGAGTTACTTCCTAAACCGAGCGGTAATTCATGTGATTTTAAAAAACCTGAACTTTGTAAAATGTCTCTCATCGACGTGCGTCTTAAGAACTGTCCAAGCAACGAAGAGGCCGAGTGGAAACCGATGTTTTCCTACCACAAAGGCTCCCAGGAGAGCCTCGGCTCCCCACGGCCGCTCCCCAACCTTTCTTCTTGTCCACTGTCACAGCCCCCACGTTTCCCTGCCCGCTGGGTTCACCGGCTCCAACAGGCCTGCCACTGAAGCAGGCCACGAGAAGGACATTTTCTTTAAAAATATATATTTTTTTTTTTACTGATTTCAGAGAGGAAGGAAGAGGGAGAGAGAGAGAGAAACATCAATGATGAGAGAGAATCACTGATCAGCTGCCTCCTGCACGCCCCACACTGGAGATCGAGCCCGCAACCCTGGGCACATGCCCTTGACCGGAATGGAAACTGGGACCCTTCAGTCTGCAGGCCGCTGCTCTAAACCAGTGGTAATGAAAATAATTTTATGGTTGGGGGTCACCACAACATGAGGAACTGCATTAAAGGGATGTGGCATTAGGAAGGTTGAGAACCACTGGTCTAGACACAAAGCAGCCAGGGTGAGAATGGCATTTTCTGCCCCGGCTGACTCTGCTTTCTCGCTTTTAGGGGGGAGAGCAGCCTCCTGGAACCCCTTGGAGAGGCCGAGGGTCTGGGGCACACAGGGTCCCCACTCCCATTCCTGGTTCGCCACCCTCCCCTTAATAAGCTTTGCTTTTAGGCACCTTGGCTGCAAAAAGGCATTTAACTTTAATTCCATTTGACTTCAATTGTGTCCAAATTACTGTAAAAAGGAAGAAGACAACAAGCTGTAAATATGAGGAGAGACAGAAAATCATTGAGAATCCTGCCTTTATGAATATTTGATGAAGAAAGGTTAGCTCCATGGCTGGTAAATTATAAGAAATTATGTCCATCATGTGACTCTGTCAGCCAAGGTTAATACCGACGGGCCGGGACCTGGTTGGGATGACAATGCAGATTAAACCAGATTTGTCCCGTCCTGCCTGCAATTCGTTTTTTTTTTTTTTCTCCCATTATGAGTGAAACAGGCCGATCATTAGGGTTATGGCGAAATCACGGCGCGGTGAGACGGCTGTGTGGTTCAGGCCGGTGGTGCGTTTTCACAATACGTTTTTTTCATCTCTGCTCATCTCGCCCTTAATTGTGCGGTCGCTGTGGGCAGGAGCCGATTATTAACTCTTTTGATCCTGCGATGCCCTGGCCGTTGGGTTCGCTGATTACCAGCGGGCTGCCCGGGTGAGCCGGCCGCTTGCTGTGGCCGGATACGGGGGGTCTCCTGCTTCATTTGTCAGCAGTAGAAAAATGGCTATTTTCTGCTCCAGGCACAGCCCCAGTCAAGCGTGAGGCGGTCCATAATTGTGGGGGAGGACTGTGCCCAGGTTAAAGGCTCCTTGGGGCTCCCATGAGGAACCTCATCTCTCAGGTGTTTAGGATTCGTTTTTCGCTTTTAAAAAAACAACCACAAAAAACGTGAACGAGGCTCCATGTTCTGCGGTTGGAGGCCGTGTCCTTGTTTTGCAAAGGGGATGAAAGGGGCCACTCGGCCTGCTCCGTACGAGGCGGAGAACCCGACGCATGTGGAGCATGGAAATCTGGGATGCAGGACAGATGGACATACCGACCCGAGGGCTGCATTCATCCACCTGGTAGCTGGGGTCTCCAAAGACACCTTCATGCCCTTTCTTCTTAATTTCTAAATTATTATTATTTTAATATATTTTATTGATTTTTTACAGAGAGGAAAGGAGAGGGTTAGAGAGTTAGAAACATCAATGAGAGAGAGACATCTATCAGCTGCCTCCTGCACGCCCCCTACTGGGGATGTGCCCGCAACTAGGATACATGCCCTTGACTGGAATCGAACCTGGGACCTTTCAGTCCGCAGGCCGACGCTCTATCCACTGAGCCAAACCGGTTTGGGCTAAATTATTTTTTTAAATATGTTTTTTGTAGATTTCAGAGAGGAAGGGAGAAGGAGAGACAGAAACATCCATAATGAGAGAGAACCATGGATGGGCTGCCTCCTTTACGCCCCCTACTGGGGATCGAGCCCACAACGCTGGGCATGTGCCCGAACCAGGAATTGAACCATGACCTCCAGTTCATTGGTGGATGCTCAACCACTGAGCCACACCAGCTGGGCCCTTTAAGCCCTTTCAACCAGGCTGAAGAGCTCAGAGACTCAGGCCCAAGAGAGGGGAGGAGGAGTCACATCCTAAAGACGGCGGGTCAGAGGGCTCTGTCTCCAGCTTTTCCAGACTGGGCTTGAAATCAACAACGGACACACAGCCTTCAGGACGGGGAGCTGGGACATCATCATCACTCTCCTCCTTCTAGAAAAATCCTCGGCCACCCTTCCTCTTGATGCCTAACATGTCAGGAATCATATGCCTTTCCTAAAGTTGCTTTGGCTTTTTTCTTCACTGAGGGGCGTGGTGGATGGAATGTGGAACGATGGGTAAGGAACAGGGGAAAAGGCCAGTAGGGCTTTGGCCATTGATGGCAATGTGAAGGAGGAGAAGAGGAAGAGAATGAGCGAACTCACAACAGAACACAAAATTAAACAAATAGAAATCTAGCCTGGCTGGGCGTGGCTCAGTGGTTGAGCATCGACCTATGAACCAGGAGGTCAGGATTGAATTCCCTGGCAGGGCACACGCCCGGGTATGGGCTGGATCCCCAGTGTGGGGCGTGCAGGAGGCAGCCGATCCATGATTCTATCTCATCATTGATGTTTCTCTCTCCCTGGCCCTTCCTATCTGAAGTCAATTAAAAAAAAAATCTATAATAATAAAAACGTAATATGCTAACTAGACCGGATGTCCTTCTGGTCGACCTTCCGGATGAAGCTGGGTCTGTGAGGGAAGCATGGGTCTCAGGTGCCCGAGGAAAGCCAGTGCCAGCAGCTGGGGGAGGGAGGCTTATTCTTGCATGAATTTCATGCATGGGGCCTCTAGTATATTATAAAAATAAAATAAAATAAAAATCTAACCATGTCAATGCAATACATGCTCAGACATCAAGAGACCCTAGCGGCCAATGCAGAAGACAAGGTGTGTTTTTTGTTTGTTTGCTTTTTTGTATGTTTTTTAAAAATATATTTTATTGGTTTTTTACAGAGAGGAAGGGAGAGGGATAGAAAGTCAGAAACATCGATGAGAGAGAGACATCGATCAGCCGCCTCCTACACGCCCCACACTGGAGTCGTGCCCGCCACCAAGGTACGTGCCCCCGACCTGAATCGAACCCGGGACCCTTCAGTCCGCAGGCCGACGCTCTATCCACTGAGCCACACCGATCTCGGCACAAGGTGTGTTTGTTCCCCAGGTTACGGTAAGGCTGGGAGATGGTCTCGGGCGGGGCTCAGTGTGACAGCCGGGAGGTAATGAGAACTGGCGTGCCTGTGGCTGCCGCACCGCAGAGGCAGGGTCTGGCGAGGTCCTCGGGGAGGTCCCCCAGCAGAAGCCTCGCGCTGCCCGCACTCACGGCCATCGCAAAGCGGGAGCCTTCACACACGTGGGGAGCCTGCTGGGTTCTCGGGTCAGGGACTAATCGATAGCACGGGCGATCTTTCTGCCTAAAAGCATGATGGCGGGGGGGGCTGTGTGAGAGAGGCACCCGAGGGGCAGGATCTTTGCCTGCGCATCACCTGGGACCTCTGCCTGCGCCCCGGGCCCTGGAGGCACAGGGCACTTCTTTCCCAGACCCGCAACTTTCTGCCCAAGTGATTCTGACCTGTTTGCATCCAGACCATGGCCTCCTCCATTAGGAATGGGCACAGGTGACCCCTGCACTCACCCAGTCTCCCCGGCATCCGTAGCAGCAGCTCCGGGCGTGAGGGACCCCCTTTTAGCAGACCTCTGGCTTCCCCCACCCCCGCCCCGGGCTCTGTAAATCTCAGCTGTGTCTGCAACCTGGCTGGACCCAGTGGGGTGCAAATGGCTTCTCCGTGTAGCGGGATGGCTCCTGAGACCGGAGCCACCTGAGGAGGCCTGTCCCCTCTGTGTGACCTGCACCTGGCAGCCGGCTCTGAAGGGACATGCTGGCCGCTCTCCGCTCGCTGAATTTAATGCTCCAGAAAGCAACCGATCGCGCCGCGGAGGGTGACGCTGACTCGGAGAGACAGGGAGAGGACGGGGTTCAAGGTCCCGGCCCTTGGTGGAGCGTCGTCTGGGGCCGCCCAGCGCATCGAACCCACGTCCAACATGCTCTTGGGAGTCTGAGCAGCTCCCCAAACGGCTCCGTTGGGGGTAGCGGGCGGAGAGGTCAGCCCCCAACTATCAAAAGGAAGCTCGAATCTGGAACACATGTGCAGCCACTGAAGACAGTCGAAGGAAGGGGACTTAGCACCTGCTGTGTGCAAGTTTGTCTATTTCTTCTTCTTTTTTTCTTTTTAAAAACTATACTTTATTCATTTTTTACAGAGAGGAAAGGAGAGGGATAGAGAGTTAGAAACATCGATCAGCCGCCTCCTGCACGCCCCCTACTGGGGATGTGCCTGCAACCAAGATACATGCCCTTGACCGGAATGGAACCTGGGACCTTTCAGTCCGCAGGCCAATACTCTATCTACTGAGCCAAACCGGTTTCAGCAAAGTTCGTCTATTTCATGTTCGTTAACTCTCCTGCGATCATTTCAACTTTCCCGGGAAGGAAACGGAGACGTCGGGGTTCAAGACCTCGGCCAAGGCCAACGGCGCCGGGCCCAGGAGAGAATGGGACTCAAATCCAGGCCTGCGGGCTCCAAACCCCTTCCCTGGACTCTGTGCCCCGATCCGGGACGCCTCACTCCCACCTTGAAACAAAGGCCAGCTCATCGCTCGAATAAAGTGAATGCCCCACGTGAAATGTCCACGCCCCGAAAAAGTGCCCGGAAACTCCCCAGAAGAAGAAGTCTGGGCAGAGGCACGCGGTGGAAGGCACACAGGCGGGGTGTCGGCTCCGCTCTCGGACCGGGGGCAGGACGTGGGGGGGGGGGGCTTTAACCACGGGCCTTGGAGAGGGAAGAGGCAGAACTTCCTAGGACACAGGTCCCTGCCTCCCCATCCGTCCCGACACGGGGCCCTCTCGCCACGATGAGGCCAGGACTTTCTAAAAGCGGCGTAGACGGCAGCCCGCCGGGCTGGGCCGTGACCATTCCCGGGACTATGAAGCGGAGCCCCGGAGACGTGTCCCTGCAGATAAAGGGCGTGCTTTCTTACGGGGCCTTCAAAGGGGCCCCGAAAACCTGAGGCTCTGGCCTTTCAAGACAACATAATGAGATCGGAGATTTTGCTTGCAAAGAAATTAACTTTCGGTTAATTAATGAAAGTAACCTTAAACAGTGGGCGTGTGGCCAAGGACGGGGGCCCCTGGGATTCGGGGGGGGGGGGGGGGGGGGGGGGATAATGGGCCGCTTTCAAGGATCCCGGGCTCGGCCGCCCGGAGCAGAAATTCGATGAGGATGCTGCTTGTAAATTTGATCTCAAATTCTTGAGATGAACAAATAACAGTCTTATCTGTAATAAAGTCTGCTGCAAATGCTTTCTTTTCGCCCATAATTTTCTGTTCCATTTAGAGAGAAGATTTAATTAGATGTTGGTGAAACACCAGTTATTTAATAAGACCCTTAATAAAAAATCTAATCTACGGAACAGAGAGAGCCACGGTAACATAATCACAATTTCAAAAACGCATTTTAGAGGGACCACTTCTGTATGCCGGCAAGGAAATATGCGGACGGGACGGGGTGGCTTTGCACCCCGAGTAAGGACGGAGGAGGCAAACCCGGTAAAAACAGCGGCCCCCACATTTCCTTCTCGTCAAGTTTTTCATCAGTTGTGGCCCAAACGGGGCCTTGAACCTGAGGGAAGGAAGGGAGAAGAATCCCTCCCACCCGAGCAAGTTTTTAAACGGAAAATTGCTTCTCATCAGACACGGACGCTTACGGACCCCTAAAGTTGCATGAGAAACGATAGGGCCCTGACCTCTGTGAAATCTAACCCCGATTTTTTCCCTTAGAGATGACTGATCGACTGATTCATTTATCAATCGATTGATCGATCGGCAAACCCTGTCCCGGAGACAGGGCTCCCCCCTAATTTCATAGGGGTACGCAACGGTGGGAGGAGCCTAATAAATTCACGGATCCCGAGTGACCCGAGCGCAGAGGAAGACGATGTGAAGAGCGTTTTGAGTTCTTCCGACTCCTCATCTTCTCACGTCTTCACCAGAGGCAGCTTTTGGGGACCAGGCTCCCCGAGTCCCAGGCTCCACTCCGCATAGCAATTCTTTGAGGTCGCCTTTCCTACAGACACATGTGGTGTTGGTGGGGGTGCTGGTCCGCAGGGGAAGCTTGCTCTGGAGGTTCTGGCCCCTTGAGCAAGATTCGGAGGAGCTGGGCCCCAAAGGGGGTGGAACAGCCCTGGCAGGCTTGGCTCTGGGGATGGAGCGCCGGCCTGCAGAGGTCTAGGAAGGGTCCTGGGTTTGATGCTGGTCAAGGGCACAGGCCCGGGATGCGGGCTCTTTCCCGGCCCCAAGCAGGGCACATGTGGGAAGCAACCCATCCATGTGCCGCTCTCAGATGAATGTTCCTCTCTCCGTGTCTCTCCCTCTCCCGTCCACTCTCCCTAAAAACCCGTGGAAAAATATCCTCGGGGAAGGATGAATAATAGCAACGAAAGTGGAACAAAGTGTGTGGACACCCCGGCTTCGTGGCGGGAGCTGAGCAGGGCGGACAGAATGTCGCCACCCCTGACTCGGCAGTCCAGACCAGGATTCACTGGGCCACGTCCCTTGCTGGGTTCTCCCGCGCCTTGGTGATTTAGGGAGAAGGATCAGATCGCAGCCGTCTCTCCGAGGAACAGAGCGGGGGTAACCCAGCTCCGGCCTCGAGGTGTAGCGGAGGGTCCGTCCCCGAAGTGCTGGCACCGGGGCCACCGGGGCTGAGACCCCGAGCGCTGGCGTCCAAGGGAGGCCTTGAAAACACAGTTCTTCTCAGAACCATCCGGCCATCGGGACTTCTGAGTGACACCTCTGGGCGCCTTCGGATTTTCTTGTTGGATGCGTTGAAAAGAATCGATGGACCACTACGGAATACATTCCGACGCACTTAAAACATTCAAATTCAGTAAAATATTCCCTAAAAAAAATATAAAATGGCCCAAACCGGTGTGGCTCAGTGGATAGAGTGTCAGCCTGCGGACTGAAAGGTCCCAGGTTCGATTCCGCTCCGGTGGCGGGAGTGCAGGAGGCCGCTGATGGATGTCTCTCTTTCATCGATGTTTCTAACTCTCTATCCCTTCCTCTCTGTAGAAAATCAATAAAATATATTTTAAATAAATAAAATGTTCCCTGAATAAACACATTACCCAGAGTAGTTCGTAAAACGCTTTGCTGTTTTAAATCTTAAACACCCACGTCGCGTGGTCCCAGGGTTCGGTGGCTGTTTCTTGGTCTTCATCACCGTCCGCCCTGCTTATCTCCGATCCGCAGTCTCCACTCGGGATGGTGTGGCCCCGTGGTGGCTGAAGACACAGACCACGCTCACAGAGAGCTCAGCTGCTTCCCGTAGCCATAGATTCCTCTGGAAACCAACTGGTGTAGTTCGGGGTGTGTGTGCCAGTTGCTGATTGCATAGATGCAATGTTTACTCAATGGTCTGTTAAAATGTGTTCATTTGTAACATATGTGTATATATACGTGTACATATTAGTAAACTTCAGGAGTAATTCAGAAATTAGACTAACCCAAGATTTTTTTAACATCTATTTTTTATTGGAAGGGAGAGGGAGAGAGAAACATCCATGATGAGAGAGAATCCTTGATCGGCTGTCTCTTGCACACCCCCCTACTGGGGATCGAACCGTGACCTCCTGGTTCATAGGTCAAAGCAAAACCACTGAGCCCCACTGGCCGGGGTCACTGAGATCTTTTCAGAGAGGTGTGCTCTCCTACTGGCACTGTTTGAGTGGACAGAGAATGGTGCTCAGGAAAAGCAGAAGGACTCTGGTCAGTCTCATTATCATTTTAAATCTTCTACCGACAGTGTGTCTGCCCCTTTAATGCCGGCATGTGGCGGGGAAGGGGGGTTGGAGTGGACAGGTCCCACTGCCCCACCTTGGCACATCATATCACGGCCCGTCTCTCTTTTTTAAAAAAAGGAAAAATGGCCGAAATTGGTTTGGCTCAGTGGATAGAGCATCGGCCTGGGGACTGAAGGGTCCCAGGTTCGATTCCGGTCAAGGGCATGTACATTGGTTGCAGGCACATCCCCAGTGGGGGGCGTGCAGGAGGCGGCTGATCGATGTCTCTCTCTCATCAATGTTTCTGGCTTTCTATCCCTTTCCCTTCCTCTCTGTGAAAAATCAATAAAATATATTTAAAAAAATGTTTTATTGAGTTTTTACAGAGAGGAAGGGCGAGGATAGAGAGTTAGAACCATCGATGAGAGAGAAACATTGATTAGCCACCTCCCACACACCCCCCACTGGGGGATGTGCCCGCAACCAAGGTACATGCCCTTGACCGGAATCGAACTTGGGACCTTTCAGTCCACAGGTCCACGTTCTATCCACCGAACCAAACCAGTCAGGGCTCACGGCCCATCTCTTAAGTCGATTTTGACTCTTTTATTATCAAGACACCCTTGTCCGGTTTCCTGGCCCTTCTGGCCCAGCCAGCACTTTGTACGAGTCTTTGATCTTCTCTTCCCAAACCCAGGCATCTGGATGCTTGATCCGGCTGCCTGCCCTTGCGGCCTTCACACCTGGCTGGCCTCTTCCTTCCCAGGCAGCTCCCGAGACCCACCCCCTCGCCGACCTGCGCCCTCGCTCGGTGCCTTCTGCAGCGCCCCGTCCTTTGCCTTCGATGATTTCCCGGGACGCTCTCCTTCCTGTCTGGCTGAACTGCCCCCACACTCCACACCCTCCCGCCGCTCCCAACCTCGGAGCCGCGATCACAGGAGCATCGCGTTGCCGTTGGCGGTGTGGTGGCTGGGGATGCGCCCTTGGCCTTGAGCCGGACCCACCGGTGATGCTGGGGAAACGGCCCGAGGGGAAGAAGGAGGCGCACACGCAGCCACGTTCATCCCCTGTCAAGGCCCAAACCGAGGACCACTCTGCAGGTGGGGGGCTTGGTCTGGGGTCTGTGGCTTGATGGGACTCCACGCTGGTCTACGGGGCTCCCAACGGCGGCTCCGGCCTTCAGGGCGCCGGTGTCTTCGGACAGTGTATGGCCGGGAGCGGAATATCCGCGCTTCAGTTCTCAGCCGCCAATAAAAGCAGCTGGCCGCGGGCGGGCTTGCTGCGGGCAGTGCAAGACAGAGCCCTTATCTCATCCAGCACAACCCGAGCCCTGAGCAGCCTCGGATCTGCAAATCAATCCGGACTTTCAATATCTTTTTTTTTTTTTTTTGAGAGGCGCCTCCGGCAGCCTGGGGTTCCTTTATATATGAGGAGGAGGAGGATGCTCCTTCACTTTATCAGTTCATCGCGCGTCTCGGTAAGCACCCAGGCCAGCGCAACGCTTCTGCTTTTGCTTTAAAAGGGACCGATTATTCTCAGAAACAAGGGCTCTCCAAGAGTGTGCTTGGCTGTGCCCATCACTCTGGAAGCGGCAGACAGAGGTTCAATATTTAATTCTCAGGCCCCGGCATCCAATATTCACCGGGCGCCCTGACGCGTCTGCGGCGAGGAATGATCACCCCAGCCCTCCTCCCGGGCGCTAATGAGATAACACTGGAGAGGCACGTTAAGGCAGGCCGGGCCCGGCTAAGGGAGGATTGCATCCGGTTTACTTAGCGCTTCACATGTGACAGAATCAGGGTCCCGTCACACCCGCTCCTCCACTCCTCGTGGCCATTTATACGCCTGTAATCTAGACAGTGCATATATATGTGTTCATATATACATGTGTGTCTACATCTATGCATAGATGCACACTCTATGTGTCCATGAAATGCACAGAACATGGTTTCAAGGGGGAAGGGGTGTCTAGATCGTAGTGTTCAAAGCGCAGCACTCAAATGATTTTCTAATATTCATTTTAGGAAAATGAATATCCCTGTACACGCCTGCTGCGTGCAATGCGGATGCTGCCCGCTTCCGCCTGGCCTTCTGTGGGTCGCTTTCCAAAACCTGGGCCACTTTCCGAGGTTTAATAACGCGACCCCTTTATTCTCCGGGAGAGGAGAGAGGCAGGTTAATCATCTATCGACTCCTTGGTCTGATTACCCGGCAGAGAGCTCTCTGGCTTGGCGAAATTTCCCTCTTTTTAGCCGCCTCACAAACATACATCAGCAGGAGGTGCAGATAAAGATCGAAAGATTAAGCTTTGTCACTCAAATGATAATTAAAAAGAGTCTTTTAAACACACTGTAAATACACACGAGCCATCATAAAACCATCACCGCCGGCCCCGGCTCACCGCCTGCCTCCCGGCGGATGGATTTGCAGGCCCAGGGATATTGATGTTAAGTCCTGCTTGTCTGGGAAAATTGTCATTAACTGTCCCAAGCCTGCACTCAATCCGCTGCCTGAGGAGGGGGAGGGGAAAGAGGGAGGGAGGGGAGGGACGGGCTGGGATAAGATGGGGGGCGGATCTGGCTTCACCTGGCAGACAAGTTAGGATTTGGAATGAGCGGTTTAATATGCGACCCTTTTCTACTCTCCTCCAATATATTATCCCCAGGACTTCACTAAAAACAGCCAGAAATCCAGATTCTGCTGGCCTGCACGCGGGAAACCGTTTTTGCAGACGGGAGGGCTGCAGGAAGGCAGACTGGCTTCTTCTGAGACGTTCGTCCTGTCATCGAAAGACACCCGAGCCGGCGGAGCCCAAAGCATCACCTTCCCCGGGAACAGAGGTGGACCCTCGCCGTCCTATTAGGATGGCACGCGTTGTTAAACGGGCAGGGTCCCTCTGTATATTCCAATTAGCGCAGCCGTTTACTGGCACGGACGCTGCAGAGAAAACTATCTTCTTAAACACACACACACACACACACACACACACACACACACGCACGCAAACAAAATAGTCCCTCCCGCTGGGAACGAATCCTTTGTTTGACAATTCCGAGAATGTTATTTAGAGATTTTAATTGCTCAGTTGATCTGCGGCCGGATTGCAATGATCAAAACAATACCATTATTGGGTCTGGGGTTTCTTTCTGACAACTGTAATAAAATGCCGCGGTGTCCCGGGAGGGCGACCGCGGGCTGGATTGGCGCTGTCAGATTCTTGCTCGGATCTCTCTTTTAGCGGAGGCCGAGGGGCCGTTTTTTTTTGTGTGTTTTTTTTAAAGTACATTAATGACATTGCCATCAGGAGCAGGTATTTCAAACGGCGCTCAGTGTCTACATGTAGAATCCAAGCTGGGGATCTAGAACAAGGGAATCTGAGTACCCATGGAAGGGCGCCCAGATTAAATTCCTAATTAAGAAGAAAAAGGATATCGGCGAATCAGTGAGGAGAAGCCAACCATCCCGATCAAAGCGGGCAAGAGACGTGGACAAATATTTTACCAGAGACATAGTAACAGTCATTTAATTATAAGAAAATAGTCCCGCCTCCTCAGCAATCCACAGAATGTAAATGAGATCAGGAAGATACTGTTTTCCTACCGACCAAACTGGAACAGTTCACACGCACAACCACACACATATGCACGCACATGCACACATACATACAGGTGCACCCGCACACATGCACAACCACACACATCCTATGCACATGCACACACATGCATGCACACGCACAACCACATGCACTCACATATGCACACACCCACACACATTCATGTGCACGCATTCATGTGCGCACATGCACACGCATCCACACAAATGCACATAAGCACGTGTGCACGCACAAGCACACACATATACACATCCTACACACATGCACACACCCACACACATGCATGCACACCCAACCACATGCACTCACATATGCGCACACCCATACACATGCCCGTGCACACACGCACACACATGCATGAACACACACACTTTCCAGGGCTGCGAGGGTGGAGGGCAGCGGGCATGTGCCCGCAGACGGCTGGGGGACCCGCTATGATCGGCTCAACCTTTGGGAAGAACATTTCGGTCAGACCTGTCAGAAGCCTTAAAAAAGCGCAAATCCTTTGACCCGGTGACTCCGTGTCTAAGAGGCTGTCCCGGGGTGACAGAGACGCACACACACACATTTCCCAGACCGGGACAGTCACCCCCACGTTTAATATGAGCGAAAAAGAGGCAGCGACCCGCATGTGAGACCGTGGGAGGAGGCGCGGTGAACGCGGCCTGGCCAGAAAAGGGAATTCTCTTTCCGCGGACAGCCGCGTTCCAGGGAACGCCGAAAGCTATGGAAAAAGCTGCTCATGCCAAAACCGGTGTGGCTCAGTGGATAGAGCGTCCGCCTGCAGACTGAAAGGTCCCAGGTTCGATTCCGGTCAAGGGCATGGACCTTGGTTGCGGGCACAACTCCAAGGGGGCGTGCAGGAGGCGGCTGATCGATGTCTCTCATCGATGTTTCTAACTCTCTATTCCTCTCCCTTCCTCTCGGTAAAAAAATCAATAAAATATATATATTTTTAAAAAGCTGCTCATGGTGCAGAAAGGGGAAGGGGCGTGTTATAAAGTGCTCCGCCCTGTGCCCTGCCGGTGTGGCCCGATGGTTAGAGCATCGGCCCGTGCCTGGGAGGGTCGCAGGTTCCGTTCCCCGTCCGGGGCAAGCACCTGGGTTAGAGGTTGGAGCCCCAGCCCTGGTGTGGGAGGCAGCCAATCAATGTCGTCTCTCTCACATCCATGTTTCTCTCCCTCTCTTTCTTCCTCCCTCCCATTCTATCTAAAAATCAATGGATAAAACAAAAAATGAACTAAATAACACGTGACAACCCAAGTTTTGCTTTAAAAGGTGCAGAAAAGACGGGACGGCAACGCCCTACGGAACCCCCAGTGGTTATCTCTCGGGTGGCACGCAGGAGCCCCCGTATTTATGCTTCTCTGAGGTTCCCTCAGGAGCACAGACTGCGTGGTGAAGTGAAACACGCTCACGGAAAAGGCAGGGACAGAAGTGCTGAGCCTTAAGAATCTTTCCTATCACGTTTTCTAGATAATTTACCTTATGAAAGGCACATTAGGATCTAAAGAAGTCCCTTTTAAAAAAAAAAATCACTCCTCACCTGAGGATATTTTTCCTATTGCTTTCAGGGAAAGGGAAGGGAAGGGAGGGAAGAGGGAGAGAGAGAAACATCAATGTGAGAGAGACGCCTGGATTGGTTCAGAGCCGGGGATCGAGCTTGCAACAGAGGTACCTGCCCTTGATCAGAATCGAACCTGAGGGGTGCTGGAGGGCCAGGGAGGGGGGTGGATAAAGACACATATGTAATATCTTAATCAATAAAGAAAAAAAAGAATCGAACCTGGGACACTTTCATCCGAGAGCTGATGCTCTAACCGCTGAGCAAAAGCATCGAGGGTAAGTTATTTTGTTATTTTTGGAGAAGACCCTGGGACATCGAAACAACGGCAGATCTTACAGAAACGCAGAGAGAAGCATTTCACACAGTTTCCGAGGGGAAGTGGCAGCGAGGATGCCGGGCCCCAGGCCCGAGGAGAGTTTGCTCGGGATGGAGGGCACCGACCCGTGAGATGCGTTGCCATGGGAAACGGAGCACTGGGCGTGGCACAGACAACTGCAGTTACTCAACGCCAAGAGGAAGATACTGTTTTCCTACATGATCAAACTGGAACAGTTCACACGCACACACACACAAAACCACACACACATGCACACACACATACAAACATACACACGTACACATGCAAGCACACACACCCAATACACATCCTACACACATGCTTGCACACACACACGCACGCACACATATACACAACCACATGCACTCATATATGCACCCACCCACACATACACACGTGCACGCACACACACACACACACACATCAGCCCCGAATTTGCCCTCAATGTTGGCGCTAAAGGTCTCTCCATGGAGAAATTCTTATTTTGAGCGTTCCTCCCAGCAGCCACCAGCTCCTCTCCCCCCCCCCCCCCATCCCCCGACCCCCCTCTCACCTCCCAGACCCCTAGGGTGGGACTTGCCCTTTGGAGACATGCACGACAGAGAGGCCATTGGCATAAAGGGGACCGCTCCTATCTCCGACAACCCAGGCCATGCTTGACCTTGACCGTGAAGTCGTCATGACCTCGCTGAAGTGGGACGCCACAGCCGGACTCTGCGCTCGGAGGATTAATGAACTTGCTCCCTAATGCGTTCGCCCAGAAAGACATCGCCGTCTCTCACCTCAGCTGCTGCTGCTGCTTCTTTGTTTGTTTGTGGTTGTTTTGTGTTTTGTTTTGTTTTCTGGTCTGCTGGTTCCCACTTGGGGAGAGAGACCACCTGACCCTTGAGAAGGCCGTGCGTTCTGGCTTATTCGAAGGATGGGGCAGCGGAGAATGCACAGGGGACGATGGGGGGGGGGAATGGGGCGCGTGTGAGAGGAAGGAAAAGGCCTGATTGGCGGGTCACCAAGGACTGGCTCGCTCACTGAGTGCTGGCTTTATCCCATTGGAGGTGCGTCCCCCAGAAGGCCAAACACATCCTCAGAACGCCCTCCTCCTCCTCGGGCTCCGGCCCGCATCCCGCCCCGTGGCCATCGGCACCAAGGAGCGGGCGAAAGCCAAGTGTGAGAGCTCGTTCGGCCAGAGGCTTCTTCGTGTTCCACACGAGGGGTGCTGTGGAGACATCCCCAGCCACGGAAGGGAAAACAGCGGCCTGCTCTTGTGTCTGAGCTGGGCAGGATGGGGGGGGAGGGGCTCCCCTCACACTGTCGACCGGTCTGGCGAGGAGGCGGATCCACACGGGTGGTGGGGGCACCAAGCCGCCGCCCACAGCGTGAGTGATGGAAGACGGCGGCCTGTCCCTGCCCCGTGCCTGGCACTTAGATTTGGGGGAGGGGGGCTTATGTTGAGACGGTGTGGTCAGGGGTTGAGCATCGACCTATGAACTAGGAGGTCATGTGGTTCGACTCCCGGGTTGTAGGTTCCATCCCCAGGGTGGGGCGTGCAGGAGGCGATGATTCTCGCTCATCATTGAAATTTCTCCCTCTCTCTTTCTCTTATTCTCTCTCTCTTCCTTCCTCTTGGAAATCAATAAAAAAGTGCATTTAATATACTTTTTTATTGATTTTTTTACAGAGAGGAAAGGAGAGGGACAGAGATTTAGAAACCTCGATGAGAGACATCGATCAGCTGCCTCCTGCACGCCCCCTACTGCGGATGTGCCCGCCACCAAGATACATGCCCTTGACCGGAATTGAACCTGGGACCTTTGAGTCCGAAGGCCGACGCTCTATCCACTGAGCCACACCGGTTTTGGCTTAAAAAAATGCATTGAAAAGAAAAACACACGTCTGCATTCAGACGCAGAGCAGACTCCTTCCCGTTCGTCCCCTCCCGCCTGCAGGTGCCCCTGACCCCCCTCCCTCAGCGGCCAAGGAGACCTGGGAGGGCCACCTCGAACCCCTCCTCAGCGCAGGGGGCTCCCGCCGGCCCGGGGCGCTGGCTGGCTGCCGGCCGCCCGCCCGCCCCGGCTCTGCCTCTGCGGCCCTGACAGGCCGCGGCCCCGGGGGCTGCCTCCCGCCCGCGCCCAAGTCCATGATCCACTGCCGCCAGTCGATGGGATAATGGAAGGAATCGATGGGAAAGATTTTTAGAAGGTCTTAATTAAAGAAACACTTGCAGATACAAATGATGTCTTCAATCTATCGATAGCGCCGAGGTGAAGGGTTAAGCACAAACAAAACCATCAACTTTATTCTGCCCGCCCGCCTCCCCCCCGGAGGACGGCCCGGCCGGCCGGCCCCCCGGCCCCCGCCGGCCCATTCATCAGTCCCCTGTCAATGCCACGGCCACGCTGCGGGGGAAAGGGAGGCCGTGAGCAAAAATGTTAATTACCGGACGGCGGCCTCGAGGCCGCAGTGAGAAACAGACATGCGCGCGAGCGGGGGCCCTGCCCGGTCTGCTGTCCCTCTGTCCTCCCTCTGTCCCTAGAATCAGGCAGCATTCCCCCCCAAAAAACAATCAATCAAACAAACAAACAAAACACGTTCGGCAGACAGACACCCCCCTCCCCGTCCCCTCCCGGAAGTGATGCGCAGAACCGGGATCATTAAAGCGAGCCTCGATGGATGGGTCCCGCTTGGGCCTGGGACGTCTCGGGAGGCCCGACGCTCCCACGCGATCCATCGATATCTCCGATTCCCCGGATGGTGCGGCTCTGGGTACTGGTTTAAAGAGACATCAATCTGGGGTGTCAGCAGCTATCTAATGAACCCGCCACGGTCGATGTCCGGGATGGCCCGTTTTCCACGCCGGCACCCCCTCGGTCCGCTCCCCCGGCCTGACTGGCTGAACCTGAGTCCTCCTCGCCGCGTCAGGCGGGGTGGGAGGGCCGCCAGAGGCCGAGATGACAGCATCCCTGGCAACCCAGAGAACGGCAGGGTGCGGGAAGGCGGCGCGGGGAGAGACGGGATCCCCTTCTAAACGTCCTGGACATGCACCTCCTAAAACGACCTGTTCTGTAAACATCATCCTCCCCGCCCCCCGCCGTGCACAGTCCTCATTCCCTCCGAGGCTGCCTGCCAGGTTCTGGTCCGACCCTGACAGCTCGGGTAATTTTCTGCTTTTGGGGGTTCCTCGCCGGGGATGTCCGTCGGAGCGCCAGGCAACAGGAGGCCCGCGCTCGGCTCTCCTCTTGTTAGTGTTGACGCTCGGCTCTGCCGCGCCCCGCTGCTCCGGCTCCTGACACTGATGGCGGACACGCTAGCAGGCGGCAGAGGCCGCAGTTTCCCTCCCTTCCCCGCCCTCCGCTTTCAAATAAATTGGCCGCAACTGGCTGCTGCGGAGCCGAGGCGCTTTAGGTGTATAACTCGGGGTGACAGGTACGCCCCTCACGATGCCTGCATCTGGCCTGCCTTCTGATCTTGGCCTTTCTCCACTGCAGTTTTCTCACCCTCCTCCTCCTCCTCCTTCCTCTCCTCCTCCTCCTTCTCTCTCTCCCTCTCCTCCTCCCCCTCTCTTCCTCTCTACCCCCTCTCGCTTTCCCTCTCCCTCTCTCTCCTCTTCCTCCTCCTCTGCCTACTCCTCCTCCTCCTTTTCTCTCTTTCCCTCTCCCTTCTCCTCCTCCTCCTTCTCTCTCCCTCTCCCCTCTCCCCACTCTCTCTTCCTCTCTTCCCCCTCTCCCTTCTCCTCCTCCTCCTCCTCCTTCTTCTTCTTTCTCTTTCCCTCTCCC
>JAAGEH010000452.1:2407223-2505953 GCA_011751065.1 Lasiurus cinereus | reverse complement strand
TATATAAAGACACGCTCAACCTAAATCAGGTTCACCATCCAGAGTGTGTGACCTGCTAACGCCGCTGAACAGGTGCGCTGGCCCCTCCAAAGTCGAGGTCCCTGGGGCCCACGTTCTCTCTGGGGGCTCCAATGCCGTGCTAGGAAAACAGACCGTCCACAAGACACGTTGCTCACCGGGGCTGGGGTCAGGGACGGAGTCAGGTTGGAGACTGTATTCTCCCTCAGAAAAGTCAACTGGAATACAAGTGCTGGCGTGCGGGGCACACCCACAGGGACCTGCACCCCAGTCCAGGCCAGCCTCCCCCTCCGCTTTGTTATCTCCAGGGACACTCGCTGTCTGAGGGCTCCTGTGTGTGCATGCATGTGTGCATGTGCGTGTGTGCCTGTGTGTGTGTGCATGCATGCGCGCGCCCGTGTGTTTTAAATAGGTTCGATCTGATTTCTGCCACTGGAAAAACAAACCTAAAAGCAATTTAGAAGACACCTGCCCGTGAAGTCAGGTGGCCAGCTCCCGCCGGCTCCCCGGGAAGCCGCTGACCTCGGAGGCTGACACGGTTTGATGGGAAATTTAATGTAATGGGCTGCGAAAGCCGAGAGGCCTGTTGTCAGCGATGAAGGCTGAGAGTTAGCAGAATTAATAACACTGTACAATGCGAGGGCCCCCCAGGGACGCGGCTGCCGAGCCGGGCCGCGGGGAGGAAGGCCTTCTGAAGTCATTTCACCGTGACATTCTGTCGTGGCTGCTAAACGGAAATAAAAAAAAATAAAAAAATAAAAATAAAATAAAATAAACCCACCCACGGCGGCGCCTCGTGTCTCTTTGTGTGCCCTCCCCTTCCCGAATGGGAGCCCTCTCGCCCTACCCAGGCTTGGGGGCCGGGGGGGGGGCCGTCCTCGGGGGGATTCCGGCAGCTCCCGGGAGCACCTCTCAACGGCCAGGGGAATAAACGCGAGCGGGACGTGTGTTCGGTGGAGGAGGAGAGCCGGGTGGGGCCGGGGCTGCGGCCCATCCCCAGCCCATAAACCTCCACGCGGCCGCGGGAGAGGGACCCGGTGATCTGGCCATCGCGGTGACAGGGGGAAATGTCCCCCCGTGGCAGGGTACTTGGGCGGATGAATTATGTCCGGGAGGATCGTTACTTAGCGGAATGGCAGGTCGTGACGAATAGAAAGGGAGCGTGAAGAGCGGCGAGGGAGCGGGTCGCTGTGGCTGCCGCCGCTGGAACCGAGCGGCCAACACCCGGCCCTGCAGCGCGCAGGCCACAGAGGATGGCCGTGACCCCACGGCCGGTGTCCCTGGACGCCCAGAGGGAGACGCGGACGAGCCCCCCGGATTCTGGAAGCGATCACCCCAGGAGCCCGCTCAGTTTTCCCCGGAGCCCACTGTGGGGCGGCAAAGGGGCGTCGCCTGGACCGGGCTGGGGGCTGCGGTCACTGGATGCGGAGCCCGGCGCCACACCCTCACCGTTAGGCCTCCCTGGGCCTCAGTTTCCCCATCTGCAATATGAAGGTGATGGCACTGACCTCTTAGTTTTGCTGGAGGGGCTCAAGGAGGGACCCCGTGGGGAACGAGGCCCTGGTCCTCGGCCCAGAAGGAATACTTGGGTAAATGGTCGCTCTGACAAGGAGTGGGGGGCAGCCACCAGAGAACTGTCTATGACGCTGTCACTGTTGTGACCCCATCGTATTCCTCCACGGGGTCTGCCCGCCGACTCCAGAGCCGGAGCCCAGGAGCGGCGTGTTCTCAGTGGGAAATCTGCGGCCTCCTGGTGGGGCGGAGGCCCGCGGTTACCGAGAGCACGTTTTCTTTCCTTTCCTCTTTTTGTAAAAATGTATGTGTACTGACTTCACAGAGGAAGGGAGAGGGAGAGAGACAGAAACGCCCATGGTGAGAGAGGATCAGGGATCGGCTGCCTCCTGCACGCCTCCTACTGGGGACCGGGCCCACCACCCGGGCCTGTGCCCTTGACCTGAATGGAACCCGGGGCCCTTCAGCCCGCAGGGGGCAGGCGGACGCGCTCTCCACCGCGCCACCCCGGCTGGCTCGCGAGCGCATTTTCTGGTCTGCCCACCCCCTGCCTGTCCTTCCGTCTCGCGAGGCCGAGGAAACGGCCCCCTGATCAAGCGGGAAGGGGGAGTCGGGAACAAAAGAAATTATTCATGGCGTTTCCCGCGGAAAGACAGCCTGTTTTGAAAATAAACAGAACTGAGTTTCGGGCGCCTTTGAATAAAAGATAAGTTGACAGCACACGGGATGTCAAAACGGGACGGGAGGGAGATGTGGGTTTTTTTAAAGCGCCGTTTTCTGCACCGAAGCGCGCTAGACGCACACACACTCACACGCTCACACACACACAAAACAAAACAAAACAAAAACTAATTACAGTTTTAAACGTCCAAACCCGGCACGTCGACCGAAAGCCCGGCGCTCATTAGCGCTTGTGATTAACTTTACAACTGTCAGCGCCGGCGGCACGCGGGCTGACAGGTCGCGGGCGGCTCGGAGAGGGTGCGAATAAACCCGGAATCCACGGCGTGACGCGCAGATGCGCAGAAAGGATGCGGGTGATAAAGAAACGTTGGCATCGCGTCTAATTACCTCGGCCACGGCCCGCAACAGCGGGGGGGGGGCCCCCGCCGTCACGCACGGCCATTGCCGGTGATGAGCCTGCTCCTTGCGCCCAGGCTTTTACAGCCCCGTGTCGGACCCGTGTCGGACCACCTCCACCAGGAAACTATGGGCGCCCTGACCCCTCCGAGCCAGAAACCCGGTGATGAAGGCTCCCCACCAGGCGGAGCGGACCGGCCCCACTCGCGCGGGCTGGGCTGGGATGATCGATGACATTTTTATCAGGCACTTTCTCGGGGATGTCACCGGGAGGGAAACATCCAGGCCCCGCCGAGAGGCGACGGGGTGAATTATGCAACTGTAATTGCCTATCATAAGCGGAGAGGAGTCGGAACGGCTGCGTGTTCATATTGAGATGGCGCACAATTGCCGGGAAACGCCACGGCCCCTTAGCGCGGCGGAAGATGAGTCTCATCTTCTGCTCATTTTTCACTCGGCGGCGGTGGCAGGCTGAATCCGGCTCCCTTCGCTCAGCCTCGGTGGCCCAGGGCAATCGAGGGGCCCCCATTGCTACCCCCGGAACGGAGCGCGCGTCGGGGTAAATGACGATTTTTCATATTTCCTGCATGCATAAGGAGATGAAACATCTTTATCATCCGCCGCGTCTGGCTGAGCTTATACGAAATATTAGTTTATCTCGCCGACCGCGGTTCATTCCATAAGCGAGACACATAGATCTGGAGGACAGGCAATATCCCACGTCGGAAACGAGTCCATCTTTTATGCGGTCTCATTTCACCCGGCCTCCTGTTGAACACCGCCACCGCCGCCGCACGCACAGACACCGCGGCGCCACCGAGAGGAGGCATTCTCTTTAAAGGGGAAGAGGATAAAATAAAATAAAATAAAATAAAGAAGCAACCGGAGTGAAGGCCCTCGACACAACCAGGAGCCTCACTTCGCCCCTGTCTGGGCACCGGAGGTGGGGAAAGCCAACCATTCCCCTCTTTCCCCACTGAAACGGGTCACACCGGCCTGACGGTGGTAGCGGCACTGTATTGCTTTCTGGTGCCAGACGGAAGGAGCATGTGTCACCCTGGCCGTGTGGGCTCAGTGGATAGAGCGTCGGCCTGCACACTGAAGGGTCCCGGGTTCGATTCCAGCCAGGGCACATAGCTGGGGTGCAGGCTGGACACCCAGTAGGGGCCGTGCAGGAGGCAGCCGAAGATCGCGTTGCCTCTGTTCCTTCCTGGGGGCATCTCTACACTGGGACAGGATTATTGGGGCTCTTGCCTGGTCCTGTTCCTTCTGGTTTCTGTCCTGCCCCCTAAAGGGCGGAGGACCCAGGCCCAGCTTCTTCATGGCAAAGGGAATTGCCCCTCTAAACTGCGCCCCTTACCCCAGGCCCTAGGTGGGGCCACACAAGGCCATCCGTGTGCGGGGCAAGCTCGGTGCAGACCGGAGGATGAGCTCCTTCCGCTGAGATGGATGACCGACTGGCCGCGTATGGGGGCTTTCTCGGCTGATGCCTGTCTCCCCAGCATTCCCTGGAACTGTCCTAGTAGATGGCCCAATGCGTGGGTCACTTTCTGCGTGTCCGGCCTCGAAACCATTTGTGCACCCTGCTCAGAGTCAAGGCATCGTGATAAAGCTCAAGGCTTTTTGTTCTACATCATCAAGTTAGTCATCCTAATCGAAACACCGCCTAGGTAGAAGGTGCCAGTGACAGAGACCAGGCAGGGGTGAGGAAAAGTGGCCGGCGTGGGAGAGCCACTCAAACGCGGTCGGCTTCAGCTTGGGGCGCTCCGACCAATGATGGGCCAAGAAGCCCTTCGACCATCTCCTCTCTCCAGTCGTGGCCGGCCGGTTCCAGAGTGAATCCATGCTGCGCGGAGCAGTGCTGGGCCCGGTGCTGGAGGTGTCTGGAGCTGAGTGAGCCAAACTGAGAACGGGTTTGCGGTGATGTGTCTGCATCGGGATGAGAGGAGGCTGCAGCGGGGAGCGCTCTGGGCGTTTGCAGGCCCCCCACTCCGGCTCGGTTGTTTCTATGCCCCCGGGACGTACGAGGACAGCACTCCTGGGCTCCGCTCATACACCCCGCCCGTGATCCTAGGCCAGAAGCCCCTGGGAGCAGGGATCGCACCTCCTTTGTCTCCGTTCCCCCCCAGCACCCAGCACAGTGCCGGGCAGAGTTGGCATGCAAGCAATGCTTGGGGGATGAGTGAACCCAGGGGCACAGGGGTGAACGGCCAGAGTGGTCATGAACTATCCTGTGTGATGAAAATGACCCCCACCCAGAGCTCGGGCTTAACACCGCCAACATGACTGCCTTCCGCTACTTCCCGTTTCGGGAACGTAGGAGCTGAGTGCCCTGCTCAGGGTCTGTCACAAGAATGCAACCCAGGTACCCCGCTGGCCTGGCTCCAGGGTTGAGCGTTGACCTATGACCCAGGAGGTCACAGTTTGATTCCCGGCCACGGCACATGCCTGGGTGTCGGGCTCCATGCCCAGTGTGGGACATGCAGGAGGCAGCCCATCATTCATGTTCTTCTCTCTCTCCCCCTGACACTTCCTCTCTGAAATCAATAAAAATATATATATTAAAAAAAAATTAAAGTGATGAAAAGCACGAGAAGAAGTTTTTCTCTCTGTCTTTCTTGTTTTGTCTTCCTTTCTCGCGGGTCTTTACTGCATGGCAACGCGCTCGACAGCATTTGGAATTCCGATCGGCGGCATACCAGCGGACCCCTCTAGGGACTGCGGCTCTGTCCGTGCCATATCACCGGCTTTAATTCCAGCACAAACTGTCTTTAGCTCAGGGTGTCTGCACTGATTGCAGAGGGGCCCCCGTGTCGGGCAATGATTCCCGGGTCCTTCGCAGACCCCCAGGCCCGGGTCCGGGAGCAGGGAAGGCGACCCCTTAACATGGCGCCGTCTCTGGATCCGGGTCTCTGACTGCGTTTCCTCTCACTGTGGCTGCCCTGGCGTTCCAGAGGCCAACGTGGTCCACAAAAATCACGGGGTTCTGGGGTGCTAGGTTAGTCTGCGGAGTCTCTGAACCCAGCCACGTCCAATGAGACGGATACTACGCTGGCCTTGGCGTCAATTTCCGGAATCGAGCCGGACACCCCAGCTCTCCCGGCCGTGAGTTTCCATCTGCATTTCGGGGAGAGAACGCTCTGAGTCCCACTCCCATCGGCTTCATCGTCAAGTGTCACAGCAAGAGAAGGAGATCTTATATCCCAGGGGCTAGCTCATCGGCCACATATTCTTCTTTTTTTATTTTATTTTTTACAGAGAGGAAGGGAGAGGGATAGAAAATTAGAAACACCGATGAGAGAGAAACATCTATCAGCTGCCTCCTGCACACCCCACACTAGGGATGTGCCCGCAACCAAGATACATGCCCTTGACCGGAATCGAACCTGGGACCCTTCAGTTCGCAGACCTACGCTCCATCCACTGAGCCAAACCGGTTTTGGCCGGCCACGTACTCTTAGATGACGTCTTTCTCTACCTTTAGCCCTAATTTTCCCCGTGGCCGTCCCTGTGATTACACATCCCTCACACTCTTCCTTCCTGACCGCCCACCGGCACCCTGAAATGGGACCCATCCACCTCCCGGGCTTGTCTTTTCCTGTATCGCCCCTTCCAGAGGCTTCATTCCCAGACCGTTGCTAAGAAACCCTACATCCTAGCCGCCAGCCACCAATGACTAATTGTCCCCGGCACTTTAGCCTGGCAAATCGGGACCGCACGCCACGATGGCAGAGTCGTGTGGTGGCCAGGGGCACCCCCAGGGGTCTGTCCGGGCGGTGGAGACAGGCACGCTCACGGCCAGTCTCCTGCCCAGCGAATCGCGCGGCCGCCATGTGCCCGCCCGCCTGGCGCCGTCCTCAGGACCTAAGCGGGAGGGATGGATGGCAACACCTGGATGCGGGCACCAAGGGGAACGTGGTTCCGGGCATGTCACTCGGGCGCTCGCCGTCCTCGCCGCCGGCAGCGCCCCGTTTCTCGTTTCTCCTGGAACCGAGGATCTCCTGGTAATCGAATTTCAGCCTCAATTTTACGGTGAGTGTAATGGAGTTAATTTCTCTAATGCCGGCCGTTCACCGGAGGGTCCCCCGTGGCCGCGCGGCCCTGGGATCCCAGCAGCTGTCGGAGGGGCCGCTGAGGAATGCTTTATTAGCTGAGACGCAACCAGGCAGAAAACTCATTACACAGTGCTAAATAGACTTAATCACGTCCATTAGAGAAAAATGGGCCCCATAATGACAGCACAGAACGAAACCGCAGAAAGTGTGCAAGGAACACACACACACACACACACACACAACCCACAGTGTGTAAGAGCACATGGGACGGGGGCCCCCCGAAACAGAGAGAGACCCCCGCATGCGGCTTTGTGCCCACCGAGACACACTGGCCGCCAGGTGGGTGCAGTTGACTCACGCTGCCTGTGACAAGGACAAACGGACATTTCAAACACGGCCTTGTTGGCTGTCTATGTACAACTTCAATCGGAAGGACATCCTCAAAGGGCACATGTTTTGTCTGCAGACTGGTTCTCGGTGGAGTGCTGGGGTGGTGGGGTGCTGGGCAGGGAGGGCTCTCCGGGACCCCATCGTGCACTCAGTGAGACAAACACAGACCGACTAGCCGGGGTGCACCCCGACTTCCCCAGACCTCACACATGCTCAGAGCCCGTGCGTCTTTTACTCCATCCCCAAATCAAAGTCTCCAAGTGGGGGTCTTCTGCCATTCCAGCCGGGGAATCTACATGGGGAGCCCTGGAGTGAAGGGGAGAGGAACTACTGGGACCAGAGGATGAGGGCCGCCGGGCTTCGGGGCGCAAGGCCCCTGGGCCCAGGCTACGTCCAGTGAGGACCCGGTAGGAGGTGATGGTTGGAAACCCGCGCACGTCGGTGGACACGTCACGGCGGACCCAGATGGGGCTATGGGACTTCGGGGAGAGAAGCGAGGGGGAGGGCGCTGAGGAAGACCGGATACAGACTAAGGGGAGGTGCCCTCCGATCTGGGGGGAGCAAAGCAGAGGCTGGGAAGGCGGGACTGGAAAGGCCGAGGCTGGCCGAGGTCTGGAGGAGCCCCCGACTCTGCCGAGAGGGAGGAGGGAGGGGGACTGTGTTTTTAAGCAGATGGGCCCTGGCCGGCGGCTCGGTTGGTTGGAACATCATCTCGTCCACCAAAAAGTTGCAGGTTCGATTACTGGGCAGGGCACACACGCAGGTTTTGGGGTACATGAGGGAGGCAGCCAATTGTGTCTCTCTCACATCAATGTCCTCCCCCTCTCTGTCTTCTTCTTTCCTCTGTCTTTAAAAATCAGTAAAAACCTATTTAAAAAAAAAAACAATCAGGAGGACAGCTTCCTCTCCCTCACGTGTGCTGATGGCACAGCCCGGGGGTCTGCAGGAAAATCGAAAATCGAGCCGCACAGCCCCGCTAAGAACCCAGAGGCCCCTCCTCCTGTTCCTCACACTTTAACGAGCATCAAGACGGAGGCCATGAATGCGATGCCCCCAAAACTCAAGGTTCCCCATCGAGGCAGTCCACACCCTTCCCTGCCTTTCTGTTTGGGCGGGACGGTCTCCGCCCTCGGTGAGGGACATCCCGGTTTTTGTCACCGGCTCCGTCTGTGACCCTCATCCAGTTTCCTTCCAGCCCATCGCCTCTCACCTCACAGCTCCCTTCCCACCCCCCTATCCCCTCAGCTACCATCCAGGCCCCTGGGCTGGGGACTCGAGGACCCAGGGGTGAGAGCATGGAAGGACAGAGCTGCTGGCAGCCATCCTGTGACTGGGAGAGGACAGCCCGGGAGAGGGACCCGCACGAAGGGTGTAGAAGCTGCACACGGAGCAGGAAGACACGGTGGGGGCCGCCTCATGGGAACCAGGATCGTGGGGCACCAGAGCAAGACTCACCTCCCCCAGTACTCCCCCGCATCCCAGCCGAGCGCTTTTTAGAAAACACTTTTATTTATTTATTTACATTTTTAAATATGCTTTTAGTGATTTCAGAGAGGAGGGAAGAGGGAGGGAGGGAGCGCGAGAGAGAAACATTCATGATGAGAATCACGGATCGGGTGCCTCCTGCACGTCCCACACTGAGGATCGAGCACGCCACCCGGGCCTGTGCCCTGACCGGGAATTGCCGCGTGACCTCCTGGTTCAGAGGTCAACGCTCAACCACTGAGTCACGCCAGCCGAGCCCAGCCGAGCTCTTTCCCCCGCTTTTCAACTAAATGGGTGCAGCACGCCCACGGGACAACCCTGGTATTTCCGGGGGACTCCAGGGAGGAATGACAGGGAGGACGGAGCAATGGCCGGGGGAAGACCTGAGCCGGGGACCGCTGGCTCTGTGTCTGGCACCTGCCTGCCTACTGCAGCCCAGATGCCCCGGGAGTGGGCACCTCGGGCCGCGGGCCACCGCGGGGCGATCACCGGGCACTGCTCTCAGAGTCCGGTCAGGAGCTCAGAGGGCCCGGGAGGCCCGGCCCCAGCCAGCCAGCCAGCCGGCAGCTGCACCGAGTTTCATCCCGTATCATTTTTACCGAAAAGAAAACCATCCAGATTTAATCAGCTCTTCATATGGAAATATTTAACTGGCTTTTTTTCCCCTGTGGAGTTGTTTGATATTATTGTTTTAAGAGTCAGGATTAAGGGGGGCAGAAAAATCAAGACGTGTGATAGTGGTGGGCACGGAATAGCATCCATTCCTGGCAAGGACACGGGTCTCCTTTCCAGGAGACGCGGGTCTTAAATGCCCTGGCGTCTCCGTCAATTGCCTGGCTCGGTGCGGAACGTATTACATGCCCCTGAGCGTGCAGCCGAGGACGGGGTGATCCGGCACGCACAGGGTCGGGGTGGGATGCTGTGATTGGCGAGAAGGAGATGCTCTCAGGAGAGCAAGCTCCCCTGGCCGACCCGTGGAGGGAGGGTTCCCTGTTGGCACCCCGACCCCTGAGGTTTCCATGTGCTCTTTCGCCTTCAAGGATGTCATCAGATGACCTCGCTCTGGGATGCTCCGTCTCCGAAAATACCCTCCGATGCGGACCTCGCTCTCATGCACAGCGCGTCCAGGAGCCGCGGCCTCCCTCGGCGGCCGTAAAGGGTAAAACACCTCTTAAAAGAGACGTTCTTTGTTTCCCGGCCAGAGGGGACCGGAGACGGAAGACGCGGCCTCTTAAAAATATCGTCTTAAAACCCTGCTTTAAAGAAAACCAAGTAGCCACGCGGTCTGCAGGGTGATGTAAAAACGGGGGCCACGGTGGGGATGGCGCACGCGGGCATTCTTAAGCGCACAAGTGAGGTAAGCTGTGGGCCCCGGCCCAGAACATTCCGTCGCAGAAGCCGGCCGTCGGGAGCCCAGGAACAAGGAGACTATAGGGCCGCATGGGGAGGAGGTGCCCATTTGAGGACCAGGGGACCGCCCGTCGTCTGTGCCAGTGGGTGAGGGGGGAGGGTCAGCCCAGCCTGGACAGCGTGACCTCCCCCCCACCCCTCCGGTCCCCCCCCCCCAGCCTCACATCCTTAGAGACTTTCAACCCCGGGATCCCTGGCAGGGCAATACCTGCCGTGCAGCTATCCAGTCCACGGCCAGACTGATCCGCCTCCTGCCGGTTTGCTTTATACTGGGGGAATCTATTTGCTAAATGCCACCTTCACCTCCCCGGCTGCCAGCCGGCACCAGTGCCCGGGACGGTGCCAACGCTGAGCATCTCGCAGGAGGGATCTGCTGGAACCGGGGGCACAGAAAACTTTGTCAACATTATGGATCATGCTTCCTTTTTTTCTTTTCTTTTAAGAGGAAAGAAGACACCCCAAGTCTGTGATGCAATCAGGGAACCGAAGCGGTCTCTCTCTCTCCCCGGATAACCAGGTGCTCCTGGAGCCATTTCCCCCGGAAACGGTCACGTGGCCTGGTTTCCGCCCGTCGGTGCTGGTGTTTCTGTCCCTTCCCATTGACACGGGTGACATTTGTTGTTGTTGTCTCTTGAGCCAATAAACCAGAAAGCGAATAGCCCTGTTGATTTGTCGAAGCTTGTTTTTTGTTTGTTTTCTTTAGAAAAAAAAAATAATAAAAATAAAGAACCGCTTTAGTTAAAGGGAGAAAAACCGATCTTAGCGTGTGAACTCCAGCGCGGTTTCAGGATGCGGCCATGCCAACTGTTGGGGGTGGGGGAGGGAAATTCCACTGCAGCCTGAGTAATAAAATCTTCTTTTAAAGCACAAACTCTGTGCAGGGAAGAAACATAAGCCCTGGCGCTGGGACAGGGAAGGTGGGGGTGGCGGGAAGGAAAACTGGGACCGGAGCGCTGGGGATGCGTGGCCGCGGCTGGGCTGGGAATAATCCCTCACCCGGAGGGGGGTTGTCTGCCTGACCCGGGGGCTCCTCTTCCTCTCTAAGCCATCACCCGAGGGCCTGAGAGGGATGCAGGCTTCCATCGGAAGCTCTCTGGGATTCGAGTGACAAAAAACCTTTATCCTCACTCTGCTCTTCAGAGGCGGCTCCAGAGATGGGAGAAGGGCCGTTAGAAGATGCTCATGTGCGTGCAGCCTGTCTACCGCAAGCCCTGGGCGAGACGGGCTGCAGGGGGATGGGAGGGGGTGTTGGAGAAGGCGGTCGGAGAGGACACATCGGCTGCCCATTTGCCAACACGCTGCCGTCTGTCCCCAAACCAGAGAGCTGGGAGTCTAACGTCCGCCTCTCCCACCTGGCTGGCTGGGTCCGGTCATTGACAAATCATTGATTTCCCTGAAAATCGGGGTCAGAGCGGCCCTGGGTACCCACCCCGGGGCAGAGCACACTGGGCCCACTGTTCGCGGGGGCGGGGAGGGTCCCGTCCGTCCGCCTCCCGGGCCCCCGGCCGGTGACGCCAACAAAAGGCCGTGGCTGAATGCGGCGGAGGGCCCGGCGGGAAGAGCGGGGATCCTGTGACAGGCCTTCAGCGGCCGGATTGTTCTCGCACAATCGCTCCGTGTCTCCGGTGGCGGCCAGGCTTGGGAGGGGGATCCGCGTGTCTGGCAGGCCCCGCTCTGACGCCGAGAACCGGGGACCGGCGAGCCAAACGCCTCTTCCCTCCTTCAGGCTCTTGGGGGGAAACACGCTGTCCACCGGGTGCAGGGCGCGATCCTGGGCCGAGCGGGCACCGCCAGGGGCAGGGCCCTGACCACGGGCAGCCTGCCACCCGCCCCGCCTCGTCCCTTTTCCTAAAATTCCACGCCAGGGGCGGTAAGAGGCGGCCAGCCGCTGCCCCCCACCCTTCCACTGGCCCCCGACGCCCCCTCGACACCCGGATGAATGAAAGGCGAAGATACAAAGACGTGTATTTCATTTCAGCTGGGGTTTCCCCAAGCCCGCCCACCACCGGGCTGTATGTAAACATTACACCCCCCCCCCCATACACACACACACACACCCCACTGTGGATTTAACTGGATTCCTAATTGAAAAGGAAAATTAATTTGCTCTTCATCAATTCCAGGTGGTAGATCGGCCTGAAATGCTAGCAGCAGCGTGTGGCTTTCTTCCTCAGTGGCCACCCGCACGTGCCCATAAACACTCGAGAGCGTGCGTGTCACCGGCTCCTCCTCCTCCTCCTCCTCCTCCTCCTCCTCCTCCAAGCTCTTCCAGGATCTCCCTTCCCTTCGCCGATTGGCACCATTCAATTACTTCATAAAAAGATTTACCAGAGTGACGAGACGCGTGCAAATAAACTGCTGACAGACTCGCCGAGTTAAGTGCGTAATTAAGGCTGTGGGACTACAGATGTTGAACAATGCCGGCTTACATCGGGATGCATGTGGGCATCACAAATCAGCCGGCATCTGGTTTCTTTACTGAAGTACCTTTCTTACTGTGGGGACCTTAATTTTTTACAGTTGACAGCAGTGTTATTTGAGCCAGTCAGTGGCATCTGGCTTCTGAGGGAGTGGGAAGGGGGGAGGGAGCTGGAGGGGGTGCGGAGAGGAGGGGGGGAGAAAGAGAGAGAAAGAGAGAGAGAGAGAGAGAGAAGAGGCAAAACAATCTCCATGCACTTTAATTAATTGTGGAGAAATTACATGGTCCTTCAACCGTGTAGTTTGTCATCAGCGAGCATTAGAGATTTATATTAGATGTTTCTCCACAGTGTCAGGAGTAATTAAAAGGGGGTAGGAAGTGATGCCAAGCAGCAATGCTTTACATCAGCGCTGAAAGTTTTATATTTATTGCAGCCAAACAATTTTCAGAAGAAGATGTCAACTCCGAGGCTCGCCTGCGCACGGAATACGTATCAGGCGGCCGTGCGCCGGGCTGCCAGGAAAAGGCGGGGGCTCGTGTAGAAGGCATCCGGCCGGCCAGAACCGGGGTGGGGTGCCAGGGCTATGAATGACGCGGCGTCCCCGCTTCTCGTAAACAGGAGCACCCCAAACAATAAGGAGCAGATGCTTTCTTCCTCCAGCGGCTGCTTCTGATCCTAATAAGAACAGAAGTGCCAACTAGAGGCAAGTCTTGCTCTTTTTTTTTTTTTTTTTTTTTCTCAACGAATTGGTGCCACACTGGTGGAATGGCTGGGTAAGACGATATCGGGATGGCCCCGCCCGTGTGGCTCAGTGGTTAAGCGCCGATAAAACACGGTGCGATTCCCAGTCAGGGCACAGGCCTGGGTGGCGGGCTCCATCCCCAGAGTGGGGCGTGCAGGAGGCAGCCCATCAATGATTCTCTCTCATCACTGATGTTTCTCTCTCTCCCTTTCCCTTCCTCTCTGAAATCAGTGTTTTAAAAAAAGATATCAGGATGGCTTTAAAAAAAATTTACATATATATATACACACACACACACACACACACACACACACACACACACATATATATACACCGTATTTTCCAGTGTATAAGACGACATTTTAACCTAGGAAAATCTTCTCAAAAGTCGGGGGTCATCTTATATGCCCGGGGGTTATCTCATAGGGCGAATATATCCCAAACTCTCTTTTTAACTGGAAAAGTCTGGGGTCGTCTTATACGTCCCATCATCTTATACACCAAAAAATACAGCGTGTGTGTATATGTATATATTTATTGCTTTCAGAGAGGAAGGGAGCGAGAGAGAGAGAGACAGAAACATTAATGACGTGAGTCATTGATCAGTTGCCTCCTGCATGCCCCCTACCCGGGCCCCAGTCTGCAACCCAGGCATGTGCCCTGGACCAGAATCGAACCTGGGACCCTTCAGTGCACTGGCCAGTGTGCTCTACCCACTGAGCCAAACCGGCCGGGGCAGGAAGGCTTTGGCCTCCCCGGAGCAGAGCGTGTGGTTGGTGAGAGCATCCCTGCGGGAGTCTTCCGGGGAGGAGGCCCCACCCCAACAACAGCCCACGAACGGCCCGTGGTGTGGGAAAGCCGGCTGTCCGCTTCCTGTTCCTGCCGCAGGTGAGCGCACCTGGAAGGGGCTCCTTCACCTCTTCCCGAGGTCAGAGCCACGCGACACTGGGAAAGCAGCGGTCACCAAGAGCTCCCAGGGCCGGCCCTGCCCCCGAGTCACAGGGACGGGTCACAGGGGGGTATGGGTCCCCTGGTTGGTTCTTCCGGCGGAGCAGGTTGCCTGCGGGGGCCTCTGCGCACCGGGCAGCACATTTCGGGGAGACTGGACCCCTCCGCCTTTGCCCAGTGTCTCGCCAGGGAGGCTTGCAATGCTTCCCTGAGTGGGTAATGCCTGTCCCTTGGCATTTAGTAGCCGCCGCCCGGATATTTTCAGGATCACCACGTAGCGGGCGTGGCCTCAGAGGAGGAGGCACCCCGGGAATCGCAGCCTCAGCCGCCTCTGCCCCTCGCGGGCTCACTGGAGGGCAGGGCGCTGGGCAGGGTTCCTCTCCCAGGGTCCCTGGGTCTATGGAAGCGGGGTTCCTCCTCCCTTAGACCCCCGGGAGCAGAGGAAATGGCGATGGGCCCGCCACGCAGGGCTCACGGAGCTGCCAGGCGGGTCCGGGAGGGAGCATCTGCGTCAAGTTTCCCGAGCCGCTTCTGCCATCGAGTAGTGATTCCCTTCATCGTGCAAACATTCCTAGAACCATATTCCGAAGATGAGTCTTGGGGTGCTTTAACATGTCTGAAGCGCCTTCGTCACTATCCTTTCATTTTCCCAATCCTCCAATAACTAGCCATCGGAGGGGAGAAACCACAGCACGTTCTCCCCGGGCTGAGATAAGGCACAGGCGTGGGCACCCTGCCCCTGGGCGGGTGGCATGGAAAAGTCCGGGCTGGGCTTACAAAGTACTTCCTGTTCTTCACACACAATCGCAATGTCTTCCTGCGGCCCTGCCTTCCTCCCCGTGGCCCCCCCTTTCTCTCTGCGATTCCCGGTGCGGCCGCTCCCTCTGAACGATGCTCCCGAGTCTTCCCGTTCACGAAGACGGCAAGTTCATACCCACCGCTGGGACCTGGCACTCCGGGCCCCTCTGCCCAGGACACTCACTCACTCCCTCCACCTCCCTGCCTTGCAGATCTCAGCTCAAACGTCACAGCCCAGAGAAGCCATCTCTGACCTCCACCCAGGATCACCCACCCTGCCACCCCCACTTCCTCGTTTGCTGCCGGAAACGATCCTGTTTATGTATTTATTGGACAGGGGTCTCCCCCATTGGGATGTCGGCTCCAAGAGAACTGGGGAATGTTACAAGTTCAGGAGGGCTTTTTCCGTGTGCTTAGCTGCATCTCCAATTGGTTTCAAATACTCCATTCGTGACACTGTTCTTTAATCTGGTGAGTATAACTGGCATTTTTACCATCGAAGTGATTTTTTTTTTCGTCATCCCATTTGGATTTCAAAGCCCACCAATGGAACCCCTCTTTTGGGGTTCCGTGATCTTCATGGAATTAACCAAATTCCAAGAGAGGTGGACTAAACACCAGGATCATTGGGAAGAAAAGAATATCAATAAAAGGTCAAAACACCCGTCCTGGGTCCCTCCAAGGATTCTTTTAAAGTCAGTTTTCTCACTGTTGGTGTTAAGGCAGTTAGTTCACTCATCCCGTCACTCCGGCTGGACTCTGATTGGAACTGAAGTTTGCAGCGGGCCGGACGGCTGCGGTGGCCGAGGCTGGAATTGTCAGCTCAGCCTCAGGCCCGCCTCCAACAGGTGCAGATGGCAGTCTCAACCCACAGATTCCTGCTTCTGACGCTGTACGTCCGTGGTGCGCAAACTGCAGCTCTTGAGCCACAGGCGGCTCTTTAGCCCCTTGAGTGTGGCTCTTCCACGAAATACCACGGCCTGGCCGAGTCTATGTTGAAGAAGTGGCCTTAGAACAGCGGTTCTCAACCTGTGGATCGCGACCCCTTTGGAGGGTCGAACAACCCTTTCACCGGGGTCGCCTAAGACATTCTGCCTATCAGATATTTACATTTCGATTCATTCACAGTAGCACAATGACAGTGATGAAGTAGCAACGGAAATAATTTTATGGTTGGGGGTCACCACCACATGAGGAACTGTGTTAAAGGGTGGCGGCATTAGAAAGGTTGAGAACCGCTGCCTTAGAAGAAGTTTACGTTTAAAAAATTTGGCTCTCAAAGGAAATGTCCATCGTCGTCCTGTTGCTATCTGGCTCTGGTGACGAATGAGTTTGCCGACCACTGGCCCAGGGCGTCCTCTCTGTCCTCAATTCCAAGGCCCATTTCTTGGGGCCGGTCTTGGGGTCGCTCCCCCTGAGTCCAGCCCCAATGAAGGCCCTCTTATGCATGCAGAGATGGTAGCGGAGATAGGCCCTGTGGACGCTGGGAACTCGGTCCGGAAAAAATGTTTAAAATATTCAAGGGCCAAATATTAGATTAGGACGAATCCGGGAAATTCTGAACACTGAGGGGCACAGAGAGCCCTCGTGGAGGACAGACAGCTGAAAACACGGGCTTTCTCTGTTTTGTTTTTGGTGCTTTGCCTCAATCCACCCACCTATCGGAAGGTGGAATCTGTCAGGTGGTGGAGCACAGACCTGAGAGATTTCCTCCCGTCCTCGGGGGAAGGAGGCGAGGAGAAATTGCTTCCAGATGAGGTGGCGGGATCCCCGTTATGTCGGTAAATTCAAGCTCGGCGGCCCCTGATGCGTTCGCTCACGACACCGTCTCCATCGCCACCGTCTCCATCGCCACCGCCACCAACAGTAACAACATCCCATCCTCGCCAACAAAGACGTCAGAATGGAACTCAACACACGCCCGACACCCGGGAATCCATGTATAATTGAGGTTTGACTTTTTTTTTAATTTTTATTTATTTTTTACAGAGAGGAAGGGAGAAAGTCAGAAACATCGATGAGAGAGAGACATCGATCAGCCGCCTCCTGCACACCCCACTGTGGAGATGTGCCCGCAAGCAAGGTACATGCCCCCGACCGGAATCGAATCCGGGACCTTTCAGTCCACAAGCCAACGCTCTATCCACTAAGCCAAACCGGTCTCGGCGAGGTTTGACTTTTTTTTTTTAAATTTATTTTATTGATTTCAGAGAGGAAGGGATAGGGAGACAGAGATTAAAAAAAGAATCAATGATGAGAGAAAATCATTGACCAGCTGCCTCCTACATGCCCCACCCCTGGGGACAGGGCCTGCAACCGGGCCTGTGCCCTGACCCGGAATCCCCTAGGATCTCCTGTTCTCACAGGTCGATGCTCAACCACTGAGTCACACCAGTTGGGCGAGGTTTGATTTAAGGAAGAAAAAAAGGAGGGCAAGATCCAAAGCCTCTGACAATACCAGTTATTGAATTTGAGAGCACAAATGTTAAAAAAAAAAGAAAGAAAGAAAGAAAGAAAGAAAGAAAAGAAATTCCCAGGGTTTCCCCTGAGTGGCAGGAAGCTGCTTTGTCAAAGACCCCGGAGAGGCCTTGCAACGCACAAGGGTAATCAGCCACGATGGGGTGTGCGCGGGGGCCTCGGCCTGACAGACTCTGTGGCTCCCAGGGAACCCTTAAAGCCCGCGTGTCCATGGCTCCCCCAACGTGGGGATTTTGGGGTACGGTTTAGACCTCTTCACCCCTCTCCACTCAAAATACCTCGAAGACCCTATTCTCCCAGGGATGTTTTAGAACAGCGGTTCTCAACCTGTGGGTCGCGACCCCTTTGGGGGTCGAACGACCCTTTCACAGGGGTCGCCTAAGACCATCGGAAAATGCAGATATTTACATCACGATGCATCACAGTAGCAAAATTTCATGGTTGGGGGTCACCACCCCATGAGGAACTGTATGCAAGGGTCGAGGCCTTAGGAAGATTGAGAACCACTGTTCTAGAAGCATCTGGTACAGAGACTCCTGAAAAGTCACATTCAGATCTGGTTACAGGACGGCTAGTGAAGGCTCTGCCGTCATCTGAGACACCCCCCCCCCTCGTGTTGCCAGGAGCCAGACTTGGGGGCCAGAAACTCAGGGACCCCCATGGAAATGAAGCTGAGGGCTTCGAGGGGTCTCACCCCACTGCTGGATGGGAGTGGCTCTGCGGTCCGGGAAACATCATCACCTGACGTTTCCATGGTGACGCCTGCTGGTGGAGACCTATCAAGTACCCCTCCGGCTCCTTATCTTGCAAGTTTATATTAAGGAGCGTCTTCGAATCAAAGCGGAGGATTTGACTAAGAAGAATATCTGTTTTACGGCAAAAGTAACAACACTGACCAATCTGATCCTGCTGCACATTAGTCATTCGGGGACCAGAATTCTCTCAAACCACAAGGAGGAGAAAACGGGGAATGGACCCTGCGTGTTCTGAGCTGGATGGTCACAGGAAGCCCAGACTGTGAGATCCGAAGGGCGCGTGCCAGCTTCCATGTATGGACCGTTGTTTTGGGAGGGATTTGCGCACCCCATGATGTTTTGCTCGTTACTCAATGTGGTTCAGTCCCTAAGCACAAGGGGCCCAGCGGGGCTGGTAACCTCATATACTTCGCTATGGACCCCAGCTTATTAAAAATCCATTCCAGCCGGAACCAGTTTGGCTCAGTGGATAGAGCATCAGCCTGCGGACTGAAAGGTCCCGGGTTCGATTCCAGTCAAGGGCACATACCTTGGTTGCGGGCACATCCCCAGTGGGGGGCGTGCAGGAGGCAGCTGAGCGGTGTTTCTCTCTCATCGATGTTTCTAGCTCTCTATCTCTCTCCCTTCCTCTCTGTAAAAAATCAATAAAATATATTAAAAAAAATTTATTCCAGCGCGGCCGGTGTGGCTCAGTGGTTGAGTGTCGACCCATGAACCAGGAGGTGACGGTTTGATTCCCAGTCAGGGCGCAGGCCCAGGGTTGCAGCTCCATCCCCAGTAGGGGAGGGTGTGCAGGAGTCGGCTGAGAGATGTTTCTTTTTTAAAAAAAGGGGCAGGGTTTTCTGCTCCACTTCTCCTCCCTCTTCAAACTGGAGGGTGTTGCCCCAGAGACTTCCCGGCTTCCCAGCCTCAGCTTCATAAAGTGCCACAGACTTGGTCAGATCCCTGGGGAGCAACCCTAGTTCTTCAGATGCAAGTATCTCTTTAAGCAGGTCAAACAAAGACTGTCTGGGACGGACCGGCTCTTGGCCAGGTGCCAGTTTCTGAACGCCAAGGTGATCTGGAACCCTTTTCACCTCAATGGGAGCGAGGGGGGAATCTGGCCGTCAGCCGGCGAGGTGAGGGCGTGGAGGAGCGACACCTTCACGGCCAGCCCTACACGCAGACAGTCAAGAGGATGAGTAACACATGACACCATGTCCAAGTCACTATAAAAATGTGGGCATCTTTCTCCAACTGGCTTTGTACTTGGCGTAGGAACTCAGCCGAGGTCACTGAGTGGGTGCCGAGATTAACCCTCAGGGGTACTGGTTCACAGCTGTCACCCCCGGGACAAGGGCAAGGCTGTGCCCCCTTCTAGGGACAGCTACCCACACGGGTTGTAATCTCAAACCCCCCTGTATCCCAAAAGGCACTGGAGCACACACACCCTCCCCCAACTGTCCCTTTGCTTCCAGGTTTGAAATCAGAGCATCACGCTGGCCTCCCTCCTTCCTCTTCTTCATCCCCATGAGCCACAAGCTGTGGGGTTCTCTTAGATGAGAAGGCCTCTGAAACTCACTTCCCTCCCGTCCTCATGGCTCTGCCTGGCGCAGGCCACCCCGATTCATTCCAGAACACTGCTCTCCTCCGAATTCCCTCCGTCAGGCAAAGCAACCCAAATCCACTGCACACCCTGCCACCAGGCGACCCTCCCCGAAAATACCCAGCATCCTGTGGCCTGGGGCCTTGGAGACCTTCCATAGCTCCCCAGAGCCCAGCCACCTTGGAGTGCCTCCCACATTCATTGGTCTAAGCTTCTCGAACTTTCTGTCTCAGCCAGGTAGCCTAACCCACTTGCCCTGCTCTATTCCATCTTATTCCCCACTGCACCGTGAATTCTATCAACAGCATGACCTCTTCCCATCTGTCTACTTCTTTTAAAAACCTATTTTTATTGATTTGAGAGAGAGAGAAAGAGAGAGAGAAAGGGAGTCACTGATGACAGAGAAATATCCACATCGAATGGCTGCCTCCTGCATGCCCCGGCATGTGCTTGGACTGGGAATCGAACCTGTGACTTCCTGGTGAATGGGTTGATGCTCAACCCCTAAAACCACTGGCCGGGCCCATGGGTCTACTTCTTACTCAACTCCAGATTCCTTTCCATAAAATCCTACCTCTGCGGCTTGGAAGGGACTCACTGTGTGAACGTGAAACTCACTCCTGAAGTGACAACTGGGTCTTTGGGCACCACTGGCCTGTTCAGAAGTCCACAAGTTTGATGAAAACTTTTACACTGTATGCCTTCATTTCAGTGATAATCTACCAGAATAATTGTATGGGTTGCATAAATCAGATTCCTCTTTTGCACTGAAATTCAACGTCAAAAAGCATTTTTATAGAAAATAAAACGGGGGCTCTATCATAGCGGGTCTCTACAGGTTGAGAACCGCTAGCAGGGTTACTTA
The DNA here is from genome assembly GCA_011751065.1 of Lasiurus cinereus. Lineage (NCBI taxonomy): Eukaryota > Metazoa > Chordata > Mammalia > Chiroptera > Vespertilionidae > Lasiurus > Lasiurus cinereus. The sequence continues at coordinate 2,485,412 of JAAGEH010000452.1, read as the reverse complement.
AGACCATCGGAAAACACAGATATTTACATTACGATTCATAACAGCAGCAAAATGACAGTGATGAAGTAGCAACGAAAATAATGTTATGGTTGGGGTCACCACAATATGAGGAACTGTATGAAAGGGTCGAGGCATTAGGAAGGTGGAGAACCACAGATCTACACTAATAAAAGAGAAAGATGCAAATTGATCGAACCTTCGAGGTACCCAACAGCCAATTTGGAGTATGCAAATTAACCCAACAAAGATGGCGGCTTAATTTGCATACACAACCACAAAGCAGCTGGGGGCAGGATGCAGGCATTCCACAGAAAGGCGGCTCCAGGTCAGAGTAAAGGCTGGGCCGGCAGCCAGGGGAAGGAAGGCCCATTCTTGCATGAATCTTCATGCATCGGGCCTCTAGTTTATTAATATTTCGGGGAGTCACAACTGGTATCTATGAGCCCCTACTACTGAGGATCTAAGAACATTTTTCTTCTGAAAGAAATCTGTCCATGTATCTGAGGTCATTCATGTATTGTCATGGGACATTGTCTTTCCTCGCATTGTCTTGACTGTCATTTAAATTCTTTATTACTGTTTTACTTTTCCTGTTTTAATGTCTTATCTTCCCAAAACAGATGGTACCCTCTCAGGGGGAAGAGGCTACGTCTTAAGACTTCTTGGGATTCCTGATGCACCAAACATCTTGCAAAGAGCAAGCGCTTGGTCAGAATCGGTTGCTCAGAGCTTTTTGTTTTGTTTTTTAAATATATTTTTGTTGATTTCAAAGAGGGAGAGAGATAAAGAGAGGGAGGAAGGAAAGGAGGGAGGGAGAGGGAGAGAAACATCAATTATGAGAGCGAATCGTTGATCTGTTGCCGCCTGCATGATCAGGGATCAAGCCTGCAACCGGGGCATGCACCCCTGACTAGGGAATGGAACCCTGACCTTCTGGTTCACAGATCGAATGAAACTCAACCACTGAGCCACCGAAGCTGGGCTGTGGCTCTGGTTTTGACTATAAAGTCCTGATGGGGTTCACACTGGGTATGGGGAGAGGGGCCACAATGGAGACCGCATTTCATTAGCTCTCCAACCGGAAACAACGGGAGGCAGCACGCACATCCTCCCCCTCAGAACCTTCCCGCACCCACAAAGGTCTCTGTTATGCCGCTCCTCCACCAGGACAACAGAAGTCAACGCCGTCTATTATGATTAATCGGTGCAATGGGAGCGTTTCTTCCTCACAACCGGGAGGCAGCACAAGAGTAAAAACACCAGCGCCACGAATCAGACACATCCTCAGCATTTCCGGTAACCAGCCCTTCATCTATGTTAGTCCCGTGCTGTGCTGAGAGGATTCTAGAACTTCCATTCATCTTCCAGTGAACAGGGCGGCTCTGTGTGTCAGCTCGGCTTCATCAGCGACGAGATGAAGGCAGAGGGGGCCTTGGGGGGATGGGGAGAGGCTGGAAAAAGTGGGGAACCTGGATGAGACTCTCCCCTTGAGAAAGGCAGGAGGACTGGAGAACGAAGGGACCGCTCTTGGAGGCCTGAACCCCATCCTCACAACAGTCGGTGGAGGTGATAGAATGACTGACAAGGTCACGTTCTGGCCTTAAGGATAATGGGCAGCCCGGCCTGCATCGGGTAAGCCCTGGATGGGCTCATGGGGTCGCCAGCGCCTCGCCCACTGCTGTGACCTAGACACAGAGATGGGTCACCCCAGGAGGGCTGGGCCCGGGGCTGCTGGGGGAACGTGAGTTCTCCTGCGGCTCTGTGACCCTCATTCCTTCTCCAGCCCGGAAAGGGACCAGGGGAGCTTCCTGGACATGAAAGATCAAGGTCAGATCCCGTTCCAGACACGCCCATGGATAAGTCCTCGCACATCGTTCTGTTTCCAGAGGACATGCTAGGCTCTGGAAGAAAGGAGGGAGCAGTGCCAGGGCCGATGATGGGCTTCTTGCCCTTATGCGCCAGGTCCCCAGTGCGAGGGGGGCCCGGTCCCCAGTTTGAGGCGCTGGCAGAGGCAGCGTTGGTCCAGGCGAGGATCCTCTCCTCCGGGAGCCGTGCTTTGTTCGGGAGCTCCTGCGAGGTCAGCGTGAAAGCGAATGGCCGTGCAGCGCGCCTGACCTCCTTACACCCGCCGTCTGCCTGGGGGACTCTCCGCCTTGCCGCCATCCCCGGCTCCATCACCCCGCTATCCGCTCTCGGCGTGAGGCCTGTGACGGCCTGTGGAAATGACGCCTGGTCACTTCCAACCTGCTGGCCACGCTGCCGGCCTGCGTGAGCTTCCCCGCGTGCCTCTCGCAGAGACGGACACCCCGAGAGGGAGCCGGATCCTCGGGACCCCAGTGTCTTCGGGTCGTCCCCAGATTCCAGAATGGCGTGCCAGGCCGCCACGGACGGAGGTACTGGGGCTGCTGTGCATTTAATTTTAACAGGATGGTGGATGGTTAATATTGATGAACCCGGAGTGGATGGTAACCAGGAGCTATTTTTTTAAGCGTTTTTTAGATTCTTCTGGAATTTCCCAAGCTTTCTATAACGAGGAAATTGGATCTTTCTACTAATGAAAATGGAGGGAGGGAAAGAAAGAAAACTTGATGAAAGATTCCCTCCTCCATCAGAGGACCCGCCCTTGACTTTGCCACAGCCGTGTCTTCATGAGGATCTTGGAAAGCACTCGGCGAAGCTTATTAGTTCAGGATTTTACCCGGAACTTAAAACACTGGGTACAATAGACATTCCTCTGCAAAAAGCCTTCATGTATATGATCACATGGAACCAAGGTTCAAGCTATGCTGTAACTTGGCCCCAGGAACGTGCCATTCCATCAAGGGGGGGACAGACCCTGAGGCGGGGGGCACAGGAGTCGTGACCAGTGATGTCTGAAAATAGACTCTGTGCGTTTCTCTTTCTCCAGCCGCCATCTGCAAGTGACACTGTCCTCCTCTCCCTGGAGATCCTCCCTGGGCTGGGCACACCCCTCGCCTGAGGGGGTTCACTTAACAGAGAGGATTCCACCCAATGCGTTTTAGGAACAGGGGGAAGGGGAAAGGGAGGGTGGGTGGGTCAAAACATCCATCTCCAGCCTCGATTAGGAAGCCGATGGATTGATAAATTGATGAGGAACTCACAAGGGTGCGGCCCACCGCTAAGCTCCTTTATCTGACGAGGGGTCCCAGTTGCTTCGCCTGAAGCGAGACACCAGACCCGGCCCCAAATACAAAGTGCAAACTCCCCAAGTTGCTAGTAAACTCAACGGCACCAAGGGCGGGACCTGGAGCGGGGAGTGAGGCTCCCGGACCTCATGTTTGTTTCCTGGCTGTGTTTGGTAACCCTCACCTACGGTATTTTCCCACGGGGTTTTGGGGAGAGCGGGAGAGAGAGGGAAAACAGAGACACACTGACTGGCTGTCTCTGGCAGGCGCCCCTACCAGGGCCCGGGCTGGGGAGGAGCCTGCAAGGGACGTATGTGCCCCTTGACCGGAATCCAACCTGAGACCCCAGGCCGATGCTCTATCCACTGAGCCCAACTGGCTAGGGCTACATGCACCTTTTCTTTTTTTTTTTTTTTAATATATTTTATTGATTTTTTACAGAGAGAATGGGAGAGAGAGAGTTAGACACATCGATCAGCTGCCTCCTGCATACCCCCTACTGGGGATGTGCCCGCAACCAAGGTACATGCCCTTGACCGGAATCGAACCTGGGAACTTTCAGTCCGCAGTCCGACGCTCTATCCACTGAGCCAAACCGGGTTTGGCTTACATGCACCTTTTCATTTAATAAAGAGATGGTTGGGGGAGAACCCAGCCTGGATACAAAAACAGAGGTGCTGGAGGCGAGAAATATCCTGAGAACAACACACCGCCAACGAGAGACCTCGGGCACCTGCCGCCTTCCCCGGAGAGGTGCGTTGCCCCCCACTTGGGCGACAGCCTGCACACAGGCCAGAGGCAGAAGGGCCCCCCCCCACCTTCCTCTCCTGTCTCTGGGATGCAGTCGTGGAGCCGGTGGACCTAACTTCTGGGCTTTGGATAAAGTGGGTTGTTGGTTGTTGCTGTTGTTGGGAGGGATGGGCGGGAGGGGGAGGGGGAGGGGGAGGACAGAGGGAGGAACAGCTGGTGTTTTGTGGTCTTAAGAAATGGCATGCAAATGAGCCTTAAAAAAATATTTTCCTTTCTGATCCTGGGGGCTTTGCCTGAAGCGAAGCCATACCTTCAAGGTTTCCTGTAAGTCACTTAGTGACCAAATGATGCAGGAACATGAAAATGAAATATAAGTCACCCCCTAATCGAGCTGGCCCTTCAGCCCGAACCTGAACACAGCAGTCTGCCTGCCTGTCCATTCCCAGCGCTGCCAACCCCCCCCCCCAATTCAGCTGTGGTGGTTTGGGGGAACTGGAGGGGACACAGTAAGAGGATGCCAAGTCCCCGGAACCCCGTGTCATTTTAGACGGTGCCGTTATGTCCCGCCGACCTTACGATTTCCCCCAAAGCCTCCTGCCTACGACCCCGTTTCTCTTCAGCCAGCGTTAACCTTTGGGTGACTTCTCTCCCTCCGTCTGTCTGTCTGTCTGTCTGTCTGTCTCTCATAACCACCCTCTCCGCTAATCAATTGTGCCCTGCAGATGGGGTCAGGAAAACCGACTTCCTCCGGTGAGAGCTTCTCCTCCTGGGGATAAAAGTGCTTTCAATGGAGTCATCGTGGAGGGAAATCAATAGATGATTACCGCGGCGATGCCTATCGATTGTCCTGTTGCATGGCAAAAAGGCGCAAGAAAAATGGCCGGGCCCCCTGCCCTCCCACGCCAACGCCGCCCACTGCGCGCGGAGTGTCTGGGGCGAGAGGCACATGCGCGGACGTGACCAAAGGACCCACGGTTTTCATCATCCGACCCACCGGCTGCTCGCTCTCGGCCCTGGCAGACGCTGCGATGCGGCTGGCCCGCCTTCCTGCCCGTGACCCTGGCCGGGCCCAGGGCGGGCGCACGGAGCTGAGGACTGTCTGTTTCAGACTCCGAGGCTGTGCCAGGCTGTGCTGGTCCCCCTGCCTGCCTGCCATCCGTCCTCCTCCTCTCCCTCCTGTACAGAATCCTGACTTTGTGGGGAGGGAGTGGCCACGTGCCCAGCTGAAAAACGTTTCTCAGTTTCCTTTATTTTATGGACTTATTTTTTTTCTCAATATTTCATTGATTTTTTTACTGAGAGGAAGGGAGAGGGCTAGAGAGTTAGAAACATCGATGAGAGAGAAAAATTAATCAGTTGCCTCCTGCACACCCCCTACTGGGGATGTGTCCGCTACCAAGGCACATGCCCTTGACGGAAACCGAACCTGGGACCCTTCAGTCCGCAGACCGACGCTCTATCCACTGAGCCACACCGATTAGGGCTTATTGACTTATTTTTTATCCTCACCCGAGGATATTTCTGTCCACTGATTTTTAGAGAGAGTACAAGGGAGGGACGAGGGGGGAGAGACAGAGAGCGAAACATGGGTGTGAGAGAGACCCGTGGATTGGTTGCCTCTCGCACACACCGGAACTGGGGGCCGGGTCTTGAACCTGCAACCCAAGTACATGCCCCTTGCTCTGCAGGCCGATGCTCTCAACCCTGAGCCAAAGCGCCGGGGCTCCGTTTCCTTCCTAGAGAAGCGCGGTTAAGTTTTGGAGGACGGAATCCAGGTGGAGATTGTTGGGGGGCCTTCTGGGGAGCTTCTTAGAAGAAGAGTGGAGGTGGGGGTGGAAATTCAACTGCCAAGAACAAGTGCCTTCCTACCCTTTCTTCTTTCTTCTGACCCATGACGTGGCTGAGGTACAGGGGCTGCGGCGAGCATGAAGCCAAATCCCAGGTGAGTGAGGCCGAGCGTCAGAACAAAGCCGAGACACCCTTATTCGTCACGGGTTTCTTTCCCAGGAAGGAAATACCAGTCCTCCTGTGGTTCAAGTGACTGTCCTTCTGGTCCAGGATATTTGCCCACGGGAGACATTTCTCCTACAAAATACATGCCTGATGGGGAGTCCTCAACGTCACATGGACTGAAAATGAGTGACCTTGATCTCCAGGACTAATGTCATAGATAGGGAGTGGCCGCTGGGGGATCCAAACACCCCTCCATTCAAGTCCAGTGGACCCCGGTTACCTTGCAGCTGCCCAGCCTCCATTTCCCCTCCTGCTAATAATAGGCTTCGATTTTTTTTAGGGGGAAATCCCCTCACCCCTTCCCCGGGTGGATGCACAGAATTCGTGCACTGGGTTGGGGGTCCATAGCCCGGCCTGCACCCTCTCGCAGTCTGGGAACCCTCGGGGGATGCCCACGTGACAGCTTAGGATGGGAGCGGGCCTAAGCCGGCACTCGGACATCCTTAGCGCTGCCTCAGAGGCAGGAGAGGCTCCCACCACCGCCTCTGCACTTGCCAGCCATAAGCCCGGCTTCTGGCTGAGCCCACTACCCCTGTGGGAGCGCACTGACCACCGGGGGGGTACCTCCTGCATTGAGTGTCTGCCCCCTGGTGGTCAGTGTGCGTCATAGCGACCGGTCGTTCTGCCGTTCAGTCGATTTGCATATTAGCCTTTTATTATATAGGATGCTGACCCACAGGTGAGCAATCTCCCCTTACTCAGACAGGAAATAACGAGGTTCAGACACAGCAGGGAGGTTAACAACCTGGGGTCGTTTGGTGTGTAAATGATACTGTGATTAAATTGTGCACCCCTCGCCCCCCAACATTGCTGGCGGCAACATAAACCACTCTGGCTGGTCCAGGGACCAATTTTGGTAAAGTAAGACACAAACCACACCAATATTTGCACCTCGTACCTAATCATTACGCTTCTTATAATATCTCCAGAGAAACCATCAACACAAAACAACACCAGAAGAGATTTTTTTTTTTAATTGCAGTCATAATAGTGAAACTAAGGGGACCCAACTTTTCCATAACGGGGACTAACTCAATAAAACACAGTCTATCCATGTAACGTGGTATTAGCATAATTATTCACTTAGCAAGCAACATGGGAAACACTTGGGCACGAAATAAAAAAGCAGCCCCCAATTAGAGCTAAAATGCAGTGTAGAAACTTAATGGGTTATTATTATTGCCAACAAAAGGCCCTCATTATTACAGGATGAAGCAACACGGGAAACGCCTGGGTGTGAACTTTTGGAAAAAGCAAAATATGTACCAACTTCTCTGGGGTCAACCATGGCACCTACACTGAACGCTGTGTTCCTACAGCCACGGGACCGGGCACTCACTGGCTTTCTCTCAATGCAAATGGCTGCGTCAGGAGAGGGGGCTGTGGCGAAGATCTCACCCCTTTGGCCCCCCATTTTTCCCTCTCCCATTTTCTAAATTTACAGAGAGCAGAAAAATGCTCTCGCGCAAGGAAGGGAGCCGGCACAAGGTTTGCGCGGCCCCGGCATGTGGGGATCCCCCTCCCGATGCCTCGACCTGGAGATGACCTGGGATGCACGAGGAGGGAGGAAGCCTAGCACCCCAGGGCTCGGTACCCAGTCCAGGTAAAGCAGCGGTTCTCAACCTTCCTCAGGCCGCGACCCTTGCATACAGTTCCTCATGGGGTGGTGACCCCCAACCATGACATGTTGCTGCTGTGATGCATCGTGATGTCAATATCTGCATTTTCCGATGGTCTTAGGCGACCCCTGTGAAAGGGTCGTTCGACCCCAAAGGGGCCGCGACCCACAGGTTGAGAACCACTGAGGTAAAGGAAGTGCGGCCGCTCAGGTGGGTCCCTAAGATTAGTGGGGGCTCCAGGTCATCCGGGGTGGGAGAGCCGCAAAAACAGCGTTTGAGGAATACGCCCATGAGAAAGGTGGAAGATGATCTGAACCAACGCCCTCATCGGCTTAGAGATTCCACTCAACGGCAGCCGCGCTGGCCATCGGTCAAGTTCGCGGAACCCACACGCCTGTTTTCCTAAGCAAGTCCAGGGCCCCCCCACTCTCCGGCTTCAAAGGCGGTCCGGTCGGGAGCAGAGGCACGGAGTCAGGCGACCCCCGGCTGCAGGCACCCCTCCACCCAGAGCTTGGGGAATCACGGCGGCCAGCGCCCCCCGGAATCGCAGCGTGCGCTATTCATGCCAGACGCACAATGGCCGGCCGTGTGTGGCTCCCCGGTTCCACACGGCACATCACACCCCCTCTGCCCACGCTCGCCGCCGTGCAAAACGGCGTCTTTTATTAAATAAACACAAACCGGGAGATAATGACAGACATTTGTTTTCATTACGGAGCGGGCGGGCGCGCGCGGGTCCTCCCAGGCCGGCGGCGGCATTAGCATTTCTCGCCACGTCTCCCCAGCCCCCCCCCCCTCACCCCCTTTGCCTTTGAACTTTCTGAAAAGCTACATCTGTCGGCTCCCGTGTCTACAGCGGAAAGTTAGCGGGCGAATTAAGTTTTAATATGAATTGCTTTGTTCGCCGCGAAGATGGATGTCGGACTGGCTGTCCTGGAGGTTGCAAACGGCAATTACAATCCGCGGCAATTATCTCTGGTTGTTAATGGCACACGATAGCGCGTCACTTTCCACCAAGCGGATAATTTATCACCGTGGGTTTGTTGGGTTTCTCTCTCTCCCTCTCCCTCTCCCTCTCTCTCTCTCTCTCTCTGTCTCTCTATTTTTATTTTTATTTTTTTGGCGTGAACTCCTAAGGTATTCCAAATGTATAATCTTGTTGTATTTATTTCCCAGCGGCCCCACAAAATGCACAGCAAGTGCTGACGAGAACAAACTAGAAAGCGCTTGCTATTGACAAGCCGTCACCGCAGCGGTAATGAACGCGCTGCCTCCACTTTCACCTCCCGCGGCCGGCGGCTCTAATTTATGATAAAGCCGAGGAGGCGGGCTGCGGCTTTATGAGACCCGCGGTGCTGTTTCAAATAAAGTAATTAGAAGGTCAAGAGCCGGGGCTGCGAAGCCACGCATAAATGCAACCCTGCTGTACCGACGGCAGGAAAAAAAGAGGCCAGTGTGTTCAAAGAACATTTTATCCATCTTTCTTCTCCAGAGCCGGCAAGTCCTCCTTTTTTTTCTTTTTTTTAATCCGACCGTAACCAATCAGAACCGGCGGCAGCTCCATTCTTTCTCCCCTTAATTTGCTCCAGATGCACTCAGGGGGGGGAGCCCCACACCTTCGGAGGACAGGACAGGCGAGGCCAAAAGCAAAACCTGTTTGCTGCCCACTGCACATGGAGGACAGGTGATGAGGAATCTTTATTATTATTATTATTATTATTATTTTAAATAAGGAAAACTCAGTAGGTGGAAGAAAAATAAAATGAAACGGGTCTGGAGAAATTCTAGGAAATGGAACAGCCCACCCATAAAGAACCTTAAAAATCTATTTCCAAACATGTGACTTCTTTTTTTTTTTTCTTTTCTTGGAAGAAACAACAGAGGCTGCCCAGCCGGCGTGGCTGGGTGATGGAGGGTCAGCTCGGGAACCAAGAGGTCACCGGTTCGATTCCAGGTCAGGGCGCGTGCCCGGACTGCGGGCTTGATCCGCCATGGGGGGAGGCGGGTGTGTGTGTGCAGGAGGCGGCCTGTCCATGATGTTTCTCTCTCATGGATGTTTCTATCTCTCTCTAAAAATCAATAAAAGCATTTAAAAAGAAAAAAAGAAAAGAAAAAAGAAACACCAGAGGAACAGGAGCCGACAGGAAGGGAAGTGCCCTGTGCAGGCCTTTCTTTTCAGGGGGCTCAGGAGCGGTGGGAACCCGCCAGCACGGTTTCTGAGGCCCCGGAGCCTGCGTTAATCTTCCTCTCTTCGCCTTCTCTCCCCATGACAGTGACATCATGCTAGAAGGTATCCCCAAGGCCACGAAACCCAGGTTCTTGGCCTGACTAGTGTGCAGAGCCAAGTCTACCCCCTGGGGAGTAGGTTCGAAGTTTCCAGAGGTCACGCGGCCTGTGCAAAGCCAGCTGCCCACAAGCGTGGGGACCCTGGGTGACGGTGGCGGGAGGTAACGTGATGGGGAGACATGAATCTACACCTCGGCCCCCCGTCAGCCGGCTCGTCCAGACCCCTCTCCTGGCCCCGGAGGAAAGGCAGGAGGGGAGGAGGGAAGAAAGAGGAGAAGCAGAAGGAAGCAGGGAGGGAAGGAGGGAGAAAGAGTGGGGGGGAGGAAGGAGGCCATCCCAGAAGTTCTGCCAGCTTCCACGCAGGTAGCTATGCTGCCTCCCGGGGGCGCTATGTTCGGGAAACAGCTTTCAAAAGACAAATCTTCCAAAACGAGGCGGGTCCTTTCCCGGTGCCGCAGCCCAATACGTTCCCCTGACCCACCTCTGTGGGGGTCTGCGCAGTACGTGGCCCAACAGCCTTCCTGAAGGAGCACTGTGGAGGCTAATTTTTAAAAATATATATTTTATTGATTTTTTTTACAGAGAGGAAGGGAGAGGGATAGAGAGTTAGAAACATCGATGAGAGAGAGACGTCCATCAGCTGCCTCTTGCACACCCCCTACTGGGGATGTGCCTGCAACCAAGATACATGCCCTTGACCGGAATCGAACCTGGGACCTTTCAGTCCGCAGACCGACACTCTATCCACTGAGCCAAACCCGTTTTGTCCCTGGTGGCTAATTTTTGCTGCGAGTAGTTCTCACCACTGTCCACTAAAGTAGTCGGTGTCATTACACTTGGTTATATAAGTGGGAGAAAGGTGTGTAACCTCGTTGTTAGGGCATGCAATTCAGTTATAAAAATACTTCCATAGCCATACAGCAAGAAGTACGGGTTTGTTTTATTATTTGTTGTTTGTGTGTGTGTGTGTGTGTGTGTGTGTGTGTGTATGTGTGTGTGTATGTGTGTGTGTATGTGTGTGTGTGTGTGGATGTATGTGTGTGTGTGTGTGTTTTGTCTGTACCCAGATAACAACTGAAGTCATGACTCCATGGGGGGGTAAGAAATGGCACACTTTGGCCTCATCTGTCTGGGAGCAGGGACAGGCAGCGCTGATCCAAGGTGACCCCGGTGATAATCGCTGGGGCCGAATGATATTTCCCACTCAGGCCGTTACTAGAGAGACATCGCGTCACGCTAGGATCCACCGTGGGCCTGAAACGCAAACCGGTGCCGAATCCCCCAGGCATCCGGCATAGTAGGTATCCAGGCTGCTTTCTCCAACCGAGGCCACCTTTCCTCCTGTCGCTGCCCTGGCATTTTCCCTTTGTTAATTTTACACTAAAATGCACCATTCCCACTGCTCTGTACCACGCCCGGGAAAGTCAATGTGGAGATGAACTAGGTCCCTTTCAAAATACTCGGAGGCAGGAACCTCAGCCCTTTCTCTGAATTCCTCAAACCGCACCCCCATCCCTCCCCTCCTTCCCCCCACTTCTTTGCAGGCCTCTCCCAGCAGGTGCTCAGAAGCAGTGACAGGATGGAACTGCTGGAAGAAGATGCAGGAGCCTGAGGAACCCCTGGCACCACCACGTGTCAAATCTCCACTAACAGGAGGTCCCCTACCTCTTACCCGTAAGAGACCTCCCTCCCACGGGTATAAAAGGCGCAGGACGTCCCGGTTTCTGTCTCAGGGGCCCAGCCTTGAGGGGGGTCTTAGGGGCCCACAGGAAACACACAGGCGCTGGCAGCGCTTGCATGCGTTGTGTGTAGATCCATGACGTGTATCCATGGTGACTAAAGAATAGTGAATGGCTCTGGTGCCAGTTTGGGGGGCAGGGGAGGCGGGGAGACAGAAGGAGGGTCCATCTCCTTCCCCCTCTGAGGTCCCTCCATCTGGACAGGATGCCCAGAGCAGCTGCAGCCGCCGGAAGCACGGGGGAGCCAGCGGGAGGGGAAAGGTCACAGCGGCGGCGGCGCTTTGAAGAGGTGAACCCAGGTCCTCTGTGACGTCACGGGGCCGGTGGTGCCATCGCACCTACAGCTGGCGACCCCTGAACTTCCTGCCAGGTGCGCTGATGAGCCCGTGTGAGTCGGAGCAAGATTTGATCGTGTGCCCATTTGCCCCTTGTGGCAGGGCAGCGTACACGCTGTGGGCTACGCTACACACACGAGCACACGTTCGCCTTGCCATCCCAGGCACTGACACGTCACCCTGGCATCGGCAGAGATGACGGGCGGGAATGTCGAAACGCACACACCCCTTTTGCAAAGCAGTCTGTCCCTACAGGATCACGAGTGGCAAAGAAGTGGCTAAGTTTTGATCCAGGATTGCACTTGGGACAATTTGTCTCAGGGAGAAGAATCCAAAACGTGAGGAACTCTATATTCTGCATTGAAGACGAGTAGGATGCATCCATGTAGGATGCAGCCATTAAAAATGATCAGAAACTATTAGTAAAGTAAAACAGTTGTCATGATAAGTGAAAAAGAATATCGTAATAGTAACATCAAAACAACAGCAACAAAAGTCAGTATTTGTGAATGTCTAAAGGCTCAAAATAATAGTGTCAACAATACAAATAAAGTAAAAACAAAACAAAAAGAACAACACACATAATAATCTCTATATATAAAAGCCTAAACAACCGTTAGGACGGGACAACCAGCTGGTAGCCATGATGCGCACTGACCACCAGGGGGCAGAAGCTCAACTCGGGACCTTCCCCTGGTGGTCAGTGTGCTCCCTCAGTCAGCCTCCTATGGCCAGCCAACCTCCCAAGGTGCCTCCCCCTGGCCAGTCTGCCCCAATCGGCCCTTATCACCAGCCAGACTGTGGGACCCCAGCTGTGCACGATTTCATGCACCGGGCCTCTAGCAATAAAATAAAAGCTCGAAATAAAATCTCCCCAAAAATGGGTACAGATCTCTGTCACTGGTGTCCTGGTGAGAAATGAGGGATGAGTTATTTTTCCTGTCATTTCTTTACCACATTTCCTACTTAGGAAAAATCTACATAGTTAAAACCTCCGCCCTACCTTATTCCACGGCTCCGTCTAATCTGCGGACAACGCTGATTGGAAGTGTCTAGGGAGGAAGGCTGGGCCAGCCTGGGGAAGAGACCCCATTAGCGCCAGGATTTCTTCCCAAAACGCTGGGCCTTTTCTTTTAAATCCTGACTCTTCTTCTTCTTTTCTTCTTTTTTTAAAATATATTTTATTGATTTCTTACAGAGAGGAAGAGAGAGGGATAGAGAGTTGGAAACATCGATGAGAGAGAGACATCGATCAGCCACCTCCTGCACGCCCCCTACTGGGGACCTGCCCGCAACCAGGATACATGCCCTTGACCGGAATCGAACCCGGGACCTTCCAGTCTGCAGGCCAGCGCTCTATCCACTGAGCCAAACCGGTTTCGGCTAAATCCTGACTGTTCTTTCTTTCCATTTTCTTGTTGAGGAGGTGAGTATGCCCTAGTTTGGGTCGGGTGGACAGGAACAACTCACAAATATGCCATGGGGAGCGAGCACATCGGCAGCAGGGGGACCCTCAGGGGGCGGTTCCCAGGTCTCAAGAAGAAAGAGAGAGAATGCCACCTGCTTGGGTGCAAGGGCTGTGCTCCCCCACACACAGGTGCCTGGAAGTGCAGCGGGTTGCCAGGTGGGCCCGGAGCCTGAGAGCGGCCGGTGACATAGAGGCCGGGCAGGGCGCGTCTCCCCGTCTCCGCCAGCGCTGGCACTGCCCCCCGGGTCCCCGAGCTGCTCCCCTCTATTCCGCCTCATGAAGAGGGCTCGCTGCCATGGGAGGGACCCGCTCTGCTCTGCAGATGAACCGCTCCCTTCATTGCTAACGACGGCCCGAGTCCTCCAGACTAATTGGTGCGATCTACATTTCCGCGGCCGAGATGCAGTAGCAGCTTGATTCGGTGTCGATAAAAAATTGATGGATGCTTCTGACTGCGGCTTCCCAACAACACGCGGATTATTACGACTGTAATTACCATAAACGGCCAAACGCGGGCGAGTGGTGATTACACGTCTAATTCTGTCCTGGGGTTTCTGATGGCAGAAACTGCTCGGGGCTCTGCGCCCGTGATTTACGGCCTCGTCACCGTCCGGGAAAGGACCACCCTTGGGTGCCCGCCACTCATTATCTGACCGGGGAGGGAGGCGCTGGTTTGGCCCCACATGGAGCAAGGAATCCAGGCTGATTTCTCGGAGAAGCCCTGGTTAAATATGTCACCGACTGACCGAAACCGGTGTGGCTCAGTGGATAGAGCGTCGGCCTGCGGACTGAAGGGTCCCAGGTTCGATTCCGGTCAAGGGCATGTACCTTGGTTGGGGGCACATCCCCAGTAGGGGGCGTGCAGGAGGCGGCTGATCGATGTCTCTCTCTCATCGATGCTTCTAATTCTCTATCCTTCTCCCTTCCTCTCTGTAAAAAATCAATATATTTAAAAATATATCACTGGCTGCTCTGAGCAAGAGCCGTGTGCCTGCCACCATCCTCCTCTTCGTTTCTGGAGGTGATGGCCGTGTTTTGTTCCAACATGCACGGGGGCTGGGCGTCTTCATGCAACACCTACCAAGCCGGATGCCAGGGCCTGGAGATGCTGGGAGCAGCTCGGTCCCTGCCAGCCGAGCACCACCAGGGTGCCGTCAGCCAGGCGGCGAGAGAAGGTTATGCACCTTGCATGTCCCCACCTGGCGGGGCCCATGCCCTAGGCCTGCAGAGGCGCCCTGCTTGCGGTGGGGGTGGGGGTAGAGGGAAGGACGGGGAGGAAGGCAGGGAGGCGGAATCTGTTGTTACGTTTGAGGAATGCTTTTTTTAAAAAAATATATTTTATTGATTTTTTAGAGAGGAAGGGAGAGGGATAGAGAGTTAGCAACATCCATGAGAGAGATATCGATCAGCTGCCTCCGGCATGCCCCCTACTGGGGATGTGCCTGCCACCAAGGTACATGCCCTTAACCGGAATCGAACCTGGGACCTTTCAGTCCGCAGGCCGACGCTCTCCACTGAGCCAAACCGGTTTCGGCGAGGAATGCTTTTAAGGAGCGCCGAACAACGGGCGATGGGATGCAACGCGGAAAACAGACACGTCTTGGTGGCTGCGGAGACAGCTCCGGTTGGGACTGCAAAATGAAACACCCCAAAGTCAAGGTGGGCAACCCCAGGGCAAAGCGGCGGAAGTGAGGGCTGCTGGCACCTGGGCAAGAGCGACGACCCCCTCTACGACGGGCAGCTACCCACGGTTGCCCAGTGCCCGCTGCCAGGCGGAAGGGGTCCTGGCTTCCTGTTTGGTTTTGTGTTTCAAGCGAAGTCAGACGTCTTCATCTGTGCTGTGAAATTCCCAGCCTGTGCGACGTTGGCAAGCGAGTGCACGTTGTCGCATCCCGGTGAAGACAGCAGATTCGTGGGGCCAGCCTGCCTGGAGCGGGGCTGCGAGCGCTGCTAACGTGTGGGACACGTGACTTCATTTGCCTGGGACTTAATTTGCATGTCAGTTTTCCTGGCGTGCAAAGCAGAGATAATCACTGTCGCCGGGTTCACGGCGCTGTTCTGAGGACGCCAGGAAGGAGGGGACGGATGCGCCTAAGATAATCCTGACACAGAGGCGGCCCGTCGCCGCACCTGTCACCTGAGGCGAGGCTTGGCTGCGGGCTCTCTGCGTGTGACCTCTGGTGCAGGAAGAAGGTGATGAGATGAGAGAGAGAGAAAGAGAGAGAGAGGGAAACGAGAAAGAGAGAGAGATACGCACACACACACACAGAGAGAGAGAAACAGCCAAGAGCAGCCAGAGATGCTGTCCTCCCTCCTTGCTGGAGGCTGTCTGACCTTGGAAGTGACCTTAGGAAACACCCGCTTTCTCATCTGGCAAATAGGGACAAGGGAGCCTCTGCTGCGGAGTCTGTTGTGAGGATGAAATGGAAAATTCTACACGGAGCATGCAGCCGGTGTGCGGCGTATGGCAAAGCTCCCTGATGTTCATAGGCATGACGATACTATTTTTTTTTTTAGTGAAATTTTTCCAAAATCTTAGAATTTTATATATATATATATATAAATATATATACACACACACACATATATATACACACACATATATTTTATATATGTATATATATACATATAGACATCATATATACATACACAGACACACACACACACACACACACACACACACACACACACACAGGACCGTGTTCGGTGTTATGGTAAAACACTCCCTGAATATTCA
The DNA here is from genome assembly GCA_011751065.1 of Lasiurus cinereus. Classification (NCBI taxonomy): domain Eukaryota; kingdom Metazoa; phylum Chordata; class Mammalia; order Chiroptera; family Vespertilionidae; genus Lasiurus; species Lasiurus cinereus. The sequence continues at coordinate 2,469,319 of JAAGEH010000452.1, read as the reverse complement.
TAGGCTTGATAATGATATTTTTCTAGTTGAATTTTTCCAAAATCATATATATATATATTTTTTCTTTTTCTTTTTCTTTTTTAAAGCTGGTCCCGATTTCCTGCTTGCGCCGGGTCCTTTCTGTCGTGAGCACTCTGGCCCCGGGCACAGCTGTACCATTTGATGGGCAGAGATGGCCCCTGGGAACTTCCCTTTGAAACCCTATCTGTGTTGCTGCTTTATCACACCTGTTACCACGTCCAAAGGCTGCTTCATCCTGGGACTCTGCGCAGACAGATTCGGTGACGCACATTCTTGTGAGGGGAAGTTGCTACATACATCACTTGGCATGAGCCTTCACTGTTTTTGTAACATGCGAATATCTGATACCAGACCCGGGAATGTGGAGAGGCAGCGTCCAGGACCTCTCGCCCATTTAAATATGCACCATGCATCCGCCGGGCGTGGCTCAGGGGTGGAGCGTTGACCTACGAACCAGGGGGTCATGGTTCGATTCCCGATGCCCGGGTTGTGTGGGTCTGGTCTCCACCCTGTAGGGGGCGTGCAGGAGGCAGCCGGCGGATGATTCTCTCTCATCATTGATGTTTCTCTCTCTCCCTCTCTCTTCCTCTCTGATATCAATAAAAACAGGAGAAATTTCCAAAAGAGAGATTCCTCTGGAAAGGTTCTAACTCCACCATCCAGCCTCCTCCCCTCCCCTCCCTTTCCTTCCCTGAGACCCACAACTCAAAAAAGCCCGCGTGCAACGACAGAGTGCTTACTGTCGGGGATGCACGGGCAGAGGAAGTGCGGGGACCCGGGCGGCTGGGGCTGGGGGAAGCTGCTGGAATGCGAGATTGCAGATAGCCCAGCTGGCCGGCTCCAGCTGGCTTCCCGGGCCAGGAAGGAATTAGTCTCAGGGAGCAGTTGAAAGAACACCTGGCCGTTCACCCAGAGGCACGGAGCGGCTGCTGAACAGGGCGTCTTTGTTTCCTGGCCGACACACCTAGGCATCGAGGTTTTTAAAAAAATAAAAATAAATCCTGCGACCCTGGCTGTCGTGTTCATAACACTCAGGACGCGGGCACGCTGGGCAGGGCATGGCGGGGAAGATATGACTGTCCCTGGGACGAGTGTGAGGGCCTGGGTGGCCTTCCTCTGACTGGGACCCCTGGGTGGGAACGTGGCCTGTGGATTCCCCCCCTACACACACACACACACACACACACACACACACACACACACCGCTGATTGAAAATGTCCGTGGGAAGACCTGGGCCTGGGCAGAAGGGTCTGTGTCGCAGCCCAAGGATGTGCCCACCACCCGGCAGGCACAGCAGAGCGGCGGAGGCTTAAAAGGATGCTCCGTGTTGCCCTGTCTTTCGGGATCCGCACAGAGCTCGTCACAACCGTCACAAAGACGCCCTCAAGCCCGGCCAGCGTGGCTCAGTGGCTGAGTGTCCACCTACGAACTAGGAGGTCACGGTTCAATTCTGGGAGCATTTATTTAGAGCAGTGGTTCTCAACCTTCCTAGTGCTACGACCCTTTAATAGAATTCCTCATGTTGTGGTGACCCCAACCCTAAAATTACTTCCGTTGCTACTTCATCACTGTCATTTTGCTGCTGTTATGAACTGTAATGTAAATATCTGATAGGCAGGATGTATTTTCATTGTTACAAATTGAACATCATTAAAGCATAAGGATCAATCACAAAAACAGTATGTAATTATATATTGTGAAATATTTACTTCTAATTACAAATAAGTGAAATTTTGTCTTGAATGGTGGTGTAGCATGGGTAACAGTCTTCCTAGGACAACAGTAAACGACATGGCTACACTTTGCTACACCGAGGAGCGGTCTGTTGGTTCCTAAGACCATGGGAAATAGGTGTTTTCCGCTGGTCTTAGGCGACCCCTGTGAAAGGGTCGTTTGACCCCCCAAAGGGGTCGAGACCCACAGGTTGAGAACCACTGGCTTAGACAATGATTGTCATGTAATTTTATGCAGCTTTTCCTCTGCAAATGGGCTTGGTGGATATTCAAGAAAGAAAGGGGGGTGGGATACAGTATTCCCTGTCCCCCAAATGCCCCGGAATCAGCTTCCAGGCTGGGCACCCCATGGGACCGCTGGATGTGTGAAGAGAAGATTCTCAAAGGGGGAAAAAAAAAATTAGAAAAATGTGTGAAGCCACAGGCAAACATTGCGAAATATCACAGCCCCAGAGCCCCAGGGGCTAAAGAGAGGTCTTGGAAGAGGGTGCCGCCCGAGGGAAAAGCGGGGGCCCTGGCAGAGCGGGTCTGCAGGCCGGTGGCGGCCCGCTTGTTTCTAACCGCATCGCCGCCGCAGCCTCAGGTACCCGCCCTGGCTCCGGAGGCCCATGGGGTCGGGTCTTGACTTGGCAGAGGTGCCGGGAGGCCCGGAGCCACCGTGGCCTGAGTGCTCGCTGAGCGCCGGATGCTGCTCTCTCTGCACAGACCTGGCCGAGCGGGGCCAGCGTGGCCGGGGGGCAGAGCACCAGCCCCCCGACAGAGGCTCCCGGATTATACCAGCCCAGGGCCTCAGCTGCAGGCTCATCCCTGGCCCTGGTCGAGGTGCATGCCGGAGGCAGCCAATCCCTGTGTCTCTCTCACATCCATGTTTCTCTCTCTCCGTCTCTCCCCCTGCCTTCCACTCCTCTCTGGAAATCAGTGGAAAAAAGTATCCTCGGATAAGGATGAACAAAAACAAACAACAACAAAAAAACAGCTCGTGCCGAGACCGGTTTGGCTCAGCGGATAGAGCATCAGCCTGCGGACTGAAGGGTCCTGGGTTCGATCCTGGTCAAGGGCATGTACCTTGGTTGCGGGCACATCCCCAGTAGGGGGCGTGCAGGAGGCAGCTGATTGATGTCTCTCTCTCATGGATGTTTCTAACTTTCTATCCCTCTCCCTTCCTCTCTGTAAAAAATCAATAAAATATATTAAAAAAACAAAAAACAAAAAAAACCACCCCCTCATAAAGTGTGTGTGTTCCTCAGACCGCCCCCTCAGCTCCAGCGCCCGATCTGACACACAGTGATCTGACACACAGTGATCTGACACACAGCGATCTGACACACAGTGATCTGACACACAGCAATCTGACACACAGCGATCTGACACACAGTAGGAGCTCAATGTTCCTGGAATCAGAAGGAATCCGTTTCCCAGGAGATTTTAAGCCCACGAGCTGGGCTTGCATTTCCGCATCGACATGCGTCATTACGAGACACAGAGGTCAGTACCTGGTGCCCCGGAGCCTGCAGGCGGTTTCCTGTGGCTCAGAGCCGGTTTCTGACGACGTGGAGAGTTAGGAAATGTTCAACGAAAACCACGTGGCCGGCTCCTTCTGAGATACCAGGAGATGGGAGGACTTGGGTCAGCATGCGGCTGGGACACGCCACCCCGGGCGGAGGGCGGGGTGCCGGGGTAGAAGAGCAGGTGGCCACCGTCCCTGCCCCTCTCTGCTGTCCCCACCCCACCGGCCGCGTCCCCGTTGCCCGCGACCGCGGTGCAGGTAGTTCCGGGGCATCGCGGGCACCAGAACGGGGATTCCGGTTTGTAGTAGCAGTGACCCACGTAGACAGGCTTACGCAGGGCCCTGGCCCTTCTGAACGAACACCTTTATGGCTGTGAATTCACCAGGGCCCTCGGAGGAGGGGGCTCTGACCCGCCTGCTCCCCAGTGAGGATGCCAGCGGAGAAGGTGCACATCGCCTGCTCCGGGCCTCACGCCCCGTCAGGGGCAAAGCAGGTTTCAACTCATCCCCTCGGCTCCAGAGCTCCGCTCGTCACCACGCCGTCTGCAGCCTGCTGCACAGACATGCGTTGTTCCTCGGCACGGTTTTCTCGTTTTTTAAAAATAGTCATTAATATATATATTTTTAAATTGATTTCAGAGAGGAAGGGAGAAGGAGAAGGAGCTAGAAACATCCATGATGGAGAGAATCATGGATCGGCTGCCTCCTGCACGCCCCCTACTGGGGATCGAGCCTGCAACCTTGGCCTGTGTCCTTGACCGGGAATCGAACGGTGACCTCCTGGTTCACAGGTCGGCGCTCAACCACTGGGCCACACCGGCCAGACTCTCATTTTTTTTTTAATATTAGAAAAAACATCTTGTGTCCCCACAACTATCCTGGCCTCCACGGCACAAAATACCGTATTTTTCCGCTTATAAGATGACTTTTTAACCCAGTAAAAATCTTCTCAAAAGTCAGGGGTGGTCTTATATGCCAGGTGTCATCTCATAGATGAGTATATCCCAAATTCTATATTTTAACTGGAAAAATTTGGGGTCATCTTATACGCTGGAAAATACGGTACATCAAATACATCCTATTTCCTTGGTTTTTTACTTTAGCAGATGCCCTCCTCCCCCTCCCTCCTCCAGGCAAATGCCTTTAGATCTCACCTGATCAGGAAGAGCGAGAGAAGTAAACACATTTCACAACGTCCCCAACCCTCCTACAGGAAACTAGCCACCGTCTGGCGCCCCAAGAGCAAGCCCAATATTGACCCAAGACGCCCTACATCGATTACAAAGGCCGCGGCTTCGGTGACAGGGACTCGGGGCCCAGTGCTGGAATGCACCGGATTGTCTCATCTTCGGGTCAGTGGGGGTTTACCCACGCAGCTGGCGTGGAGCCGGACACCCACCCTTTCTCCTCAATTCGTTCCAGTTCTCGGGTTTGGATTTGCTGGCAAAGCAGCCTCCTCACCTGCCAGTGGCTGCGAGTTTGTGGGGCAGAAACTGTGGCTGGCGCAACGGGCCCGTGGGTTGCCTCGCGTGTCCGCATAAGGAACCAGCGAAAAGAAAGACATGTCCATTCCCAGCAAGACCACGGCAGCGAAAGGAATGTATTTGCCATTATTTCTTTACTCTGGAGTCTGACTCATAAAATACTTTTTTTTTTTAAAAAAAAAGTACATTTTATGTGATCCAGTCTTTGATTTCCCAAGGAAAAACTAATAAATAATCAACAAAAATATGTACTCTGGATTCTGACTCATAAAATACCTTTTTTTTTCTTTTTTAAAAAAAGGACATTTTATGTGATCCAGTTCTTTGATTTCCCAGGGAAAACTAATAAATAATCAACAAAAATATGATTAAAGACTGCCTGAACCCCCCGCCCCCCGAAAGGGAGCTCCGGCTGGCACAGAAGTCCTTCTGATCCCCATCTTTTCATTCCTAGAAACCGAATTCTTACTTAGCCTCTCAGCGGCCTGAGGGAGGCTCCGGCTAAGTTGTGACTCGGGGTTTTCGTATTCAGAGTCTCTGCTGCAGTGAGGGGAGGCGGCGTGTGGGTCTGGCAGAGAGCGGGGTGAGCTAGAAAGGGGGATCGCTTCCCTGTGATCGGAGTCTCTCCTAAAAAATCCCTTTGAAATCACGCCCGGCTACTTCCGCGTGGCACGTCCCCGAGAAGCTACCATTAACCCTTCCTGGACGACCCATCGACCCATCATCCAACCGGTCGCAGGGTTACAAGCTGCCCTGGGGAGAATCCTCCAGTAGTGGCCGGGGTCCTCAAAGAGCCCTGCGCACAAGGAGCTCCTAAGTGTCCACGCACTGAAAGGAAATGTGCTCCAGGCCCGCCTCCCACTGGTACACGAGGCTCCCACGCATAGGTCACACCTGCGAAGAGGTCACACCTGCCTTGGCCATGGAATCCTCAGGCAGTGCCCGAACCCCCATCCCCCACCCCGCTTCACCCGCCTCTGGGTTCCTTCATCTCTGAAATGACGTAACTGGATACTTGGAAGGTAGGAATCGTGCTCGATCCTTCTTTGCATCTTTAGTGCCAGGATGTAGTAGCTGCTTGAGAAAGACTTCCTGAATCACAGGTGAATGGGTGAGTGAGTGAGAACCAGGTGGGCGGGCACGCACGGCATGTTACCCAACTCCTACTCTCTCCGGGTTCTCTCATCGGGAATGTGGTAATGACCTCTTCCTGAGAACACTCACGAGCATTAAATGAGATAGCGCAAGGACTCTTTCCCGTGTCCGTTACGTTAGTGCTGTGCTTGGGACACGGCCATGCTCTCCAGCAGCGGTTCTCAACCTTCCTAAGGCCGCGACACTGGCATACAGTTCCTCATGGGGTGGTGACCCCCAACCATGAAATTTTGCTACTGTTCTGCATCGTGATGTACATATCTGCATTTTCCTTAAGTGCAGTACAGTGGTACCTCGAGATACGAGTGCCCTAACATACAAGATTTTTGAGATACGAGCCATCGAGCGAGCGATTTTTGCTTTGAAAGACGAGCAACAGTTGAGATAGGAGTCATCGCGCGGATCGGCCGGATGCACACCACCCACCAATTTACCGCGACTCAAGCGGCTCACAGTTTCCCACGCCTCAAGGTGACGGAATGAATTCAACTCGTATCTCGAGGTACCGCTGTAACTTGAAATGTCAACAGGAGGAACAGGTCAATCCTCCGTCTAGAGAAGTCTGCAGCCCCACGGGAGGGGGACACGGGAGGGCAGGGAGAAAGCCAGTCGGGAGGCGGGGGAGCGGCAGCCAGGTCCGGGCCACGGAGCTAACCCAGAGCGTGGATCATGACATGGGTGTGCTCCCTCGGCGGGCCACAGGCCGAGTCTTACCCTGCGGCGTCACCAGAGGCTCTGACTTTGCATCTACTGCGGCCACGGGCAGAGAGATCTGGTGTGGTGGCCCGGTGCGGACTCCGGCTGCCTTCCCAAGGCCACAGGCCCCGCACGAAGGATGGCTGTGGGTCCGGAGGGCAGAAAGAAGTGTGCTGGGCTGAAACCGGTGTGGTTCGATGGTTAAAGCGTCGGCCTTCGGACGGAAAGGTCCCAGATTCGATTCCGGTCAAGGGCATGTACCGTGGTGGCGGGCACATCTCCAGTGTGGGGACGTGCGGGAGGCGACTGATGGACGTCTCTCTCTCATCGATGTTTCTAACTATCTCCCTTCCTCTCTGTAAAAATCAATCAAATATATTAAATAAATTTAAAAAAAATAAGTGTGCTGGTTTTCAGAATGTCTCTGAGCAAATCCATGCCAGCTGCTCGATGCACACGCCGGAGAACCCAGCCTTTGCCGCTCTCGCTTGCCCCGGGGTGGGCAGGGGTGAGGGGGGGAGAATTCAGCCAATGGACGGTCCGGCCTCTCTGAGAGGCCGAGGGAAGCAGGGAGGCTGCAGACCCCAGAGGCCGGGTCTGTGGTCTCTTACCCGGACCTACGTTCAGTGCACGCATACGGCGCATGCAGGAAGGCTCCGTGGGGAGTCCTCCTCCAGAAACCCAGCCTCGCAGTAACTCTGACATCCTGAACGGAGGGCTGGCCACAGTCTTTGCTGGTCCATCGCGCTAGTGACCTCTCGCTCCTGGCCTGCCCTTCCCCTCCTGCACCCCTGCTCCCGGTCTCTAACCTCCCTCCCTGCACACACGTGCTGGACTCGCCCATCGTGGGATATGCCTCCGTTTACTCCCCCCCATTCTAGCTGCCACCCTGCCACTATGCTTCCTTTCTCCTGAGAAGTCTGTTCCAGCCTCCCCAAAGCTCCCTTCTGAGGCTGCACAGAAAACAGAACACAACTCGGGGTGTCACCGAGCCTGGGCAGAAGGCAGGCGGGGGGCGGGGCTTTGGCGGCAGGAGAGGCAGCAGGGAATGCTGGGTGGCTGCGGGGACCCCGGAGGTGCAGCCAAAAGACGCGTTTCTGGCTGACCCCAGCTTCCGGGCCAGCTGTCCCCAGGGGTGTAACGTTCCCCTCCCCGGCGCTAACGGGAGGTTCCCCAGTGGCGGCATGAGGGCTGAGGAGCGACTTTTGAAACAGAAAAGGTAACGTGTTCCTTCAGTTCATAGGCTAGGCATCTCCCGTCATGTTCAAGGGCAAGAACGCATCTGTTCGTGCGCGGGCCTGAGAGGTTCTGTGTGCCCCCCGGTGGGGGGTAGAGGGGAGGTCTCTGCCCTCAGGAGGCTCGCTGTCCGGAGAAGGAGACCAGAAGTTAGACCAAGAGCGGAAGCTGACGTGAGCCCCTGTGGAGAGTGCCAGCCAGGAGAGAGCTCGACTGGCAGGGCAGGGGCAGGATGCCCGCGATCCCCCCCACACCCCACCCCATACAGCTGTGCGGGCTGCGCGGCTCATCGGGCAGGTGAGAGGAAGCCGCTTTGAAAGACGCGTGAGGCCTTTAAAAACCTGAACCCTGTCCTTCCTCCCGGCCGAGGTTAGAGCGGCCAACCCCATTTGCAGATTAAATAGCGACCGCCTTGCAGCCCCCCTAAAAGGCTACCAACCACGGTTCATCCACAAAGGCCTCTCAGTGAGGCCACAGCTGCATGCAGGGAAAGCACGGGCGTTATTGGGGGGCGGGGGCCGGTGAAGGGTCAGGTAAAGAAGGAATCCTGGAGAGAAGGCATGAGCAGAGGAGGCTTGGGGACCTAAAGGTACAGGTGATGGACGAGGTGGGATACAGGGCCAGCCTGGCTCCCCTGTAAGACTCGGCTCAGCCACTGTGGGAGGGGTGGGGGGGGGGAAGCAGCCAGAGAAAATATGTAAATGAGTGGGCGTGGCTACATGCCAATAATAATAAAAAAACCTTATTGGTGAAAACTGGCAATGGGCTGGTTTGGCCCAGGGGAGGCTGGAGTTTGCTGGTGTGGAGTGGCTGCAAGCTGTGAATGGGCTACCAGTGAGGGGAAGGTGGGGGCCAGGGGGCGGGAGAGGGGATGGAGGGAGGGTGGAGGAGGCAGAAGAGGCTGAAAGACATGGAGGGCTTTTTTAAAAACCCGAACCTTTATCCTTCCGTTGGCAACTGAGTATCCGTGAAAGTTTTGTGTGTTTTTTTTTAAATATATTTTATTCATTTTTCACAGAGAGGAAGAGAGAGAGAGAGCGAGCCAGAAACATCGACATTGATAAGCCGCCTCCTGCACGCCCCCTACTGGGGATGTGCCCACAACCAGATTCATGCCCTTGACCGGAATCGAACCCAGGACCTTTCAGTCCACAGGTTGATGCTCTATCCACTGAGCCAAACCGGTTTCGGGCCACGAAAGTTTTAATTAATTAATTTTTTTTGCATTTTATTGATTTTCTATAGAGAGGAAGGGAGAGGGATAGACAGTCAGAAACACTGATGAGAGAGAGACATAGAGCAGCCGCCTCCTGCACGTCCCCCACCGGGGATGTGCCCGAAACCGAGATACATGCCCTTGACCGGAATCGAACCCGGGACCCCTCAGTCCACAGGCCAATGCTCTAACCACTGAGCCAAACCAGTCCCAGCCCATGAAAGTTTTAAAGCGTCAAAAAGTAACTCTCCCCTTCCTCCCAGGTCAGAGAGGCCAAGCCCATTAGCAAATGTACCGGCAGCTCCAGGGCGGGCCTCCCTCGTGGCTGCAAACCGCGGCTCATCGACAAAGGAGTTACTATGAGGCCGGAGCAAGAGCTGTCAGCCGCGCGCTGCGGAGCTTGCAGGCAACGGTGATGGAATGAATGCCTGCATTTTGTCCTTCCCATAAAAACCCAACAGGTTAGGGATATTCCCATCAATCCGACAATTATTCAGCGCACAGAGCGCGGCTTGACTGCATTATCGCTCTTAAATAACACATCACCAGATGCCGGCTCCCAAAACCACTTTGGGGAAAAAATGTTTCCCTAAGTGACATCACCCCATTTTCCATATAAAATGAAAAAAAAAAAAAAAAGAAAGGAAAAGGAAAAATAAAGGCTTATATTCAGAAACGGCAGCTGAGAGAAGGGGGGAACTGGTGGACCTCGGGAGCCCTCTCTGGCACACACCCCCCCCCTACTGCTGGAGAGAAACAAAGAAATAAATTAAAAATATTAAAAAAAAATAAAAAATCCAGGTACTAGTTAGTTGAGCTTAAAAGCGGTAGGCTGGTTTCCCCCCAAACCCATTACGAAGCTCAGGGACTGTATTTCATGTTCACAGTCATCTCTGCGAGCTCTCGTTCTAATTGCTCCGCGGCGTCGTGTTTTACGTTAGCCAAGTTCGGCTTTTACTGCCGGAGACTAATGGGCAGAGGGTCTCCGAAGAACTCGCTTTAAAACATCGACCCAGCCAGCCATAAAAGGGACATTAAAGCAGCTCCAGAGGCGAAACAAGAATTAAAAACCAGGGCCACTTATTTCGACATTAGAATCCTCTTTCGCGCGGAGGGATGGAATAAAACGTGCCGTAAACGGCCTTTCATTCCGCGGCGTTGTTGGGGGGTGGGGGGGCCGGTGGTTAAGCAGCTCGTTAAGGTGGGGCGCTGTTTTGGAGCGGGAATCGAGGCGTTTTACAATTATAAGCGATCACCGTGTCATCGAGACCTTCCAGGGAGAGGAACAGCAAAGGAACCACAGGGGAAGGATCCGATGGACACGGCTGTTGCTGAGCCTGAACTGTCAGTGGGTGCAAATTCACGAAGCCGAGCAAGGTCAGGTCCTAGGAAAGATCTGGATGGAACTGCCAGTGAAATGTGGCCATATGAGATTTCTCCGGATCTCTGGGCCTTCCCTCATGGGGTAGATTCCATTCTTTATTATTATTATTATTATTATTATTATTATATCCTCACCTGAGAATCTTTTTCCATTGGTTTTTAGAGAGAGTGGAAGAGAGAGGGAAAGACAGAAACATCGATGTGGGAGAAACACATCCATTGGTTGCTTCCTGCACGTGCCCCAACCAGGGACCAGGCCAGGGAGGAGCCCGCAACCCAGGTGTATGCCCTTGACCAGAATCAAACCCTTAACCCTTCGGTCCGCAGGCTGACACTCTCTCTATCCACTGAGCCACACTGATTAGGGCTAGATTTCAGTCTTGAACCTTTTCATAACCACCTAACCGACTGCACTTCACTGATATATAGAATGTCCCTCCAAAATGTATTCACACACTTTTCTTTCTTCCATTCTTTCTCTTTCGTTCCCTCTTTCTTTTTCCTTCCTATCTTCCTTTCTTCCTTTTTCTATTCATACAATTTGGATAATTATAAAGACAGTGTTTATTGAAATACATCCCACTTCCTTTTTAAATATATTTTATTGATTTTTCACAGAGAGGAAGGGAGAAAAATGGAGAGTTAGAAACATCAATGAGAGAGAAACATTGATCATCTGCCTCCTGCACACCTCCTACTGGGGATGTGCCCTCAACTAACGTACATGCCCTTGACCAGAACCGAACCTGGGACCCTTCAGTTCGCACGCCGACGCTCTATCCACTGAGCCAAACGGGTTAGGGCATCACTTTCAAAATCGATGCTATCAGCTGGTGAAGTGTGTATACATTTTTGGGGGACACCCCGCACCGTGTTCTTTGCCAAGGTCTGGTATCAACGATCTGCGAAGTCGACCCGTTTTATAATCAGGAAACTAGCCTGGGGGGTAGGGGGGAGGTAGAATAATTCTCCTAGCCTTGCCTGATTGAGGGCACTTGGGTCCCCAATAATCTGATCATGGGTCCCAGGCCTCCGCTTCACTGGGGGTGCCAAGAGGAGGGTGAGGCCTGCTCGCCCTGGAGCAGTGATTCTCAACCTTCCTAAGGCCGCGACCCTTGCATACAGTTCCTCATGGGGTGGTGACCCCCAACCATAAATGTTGCTACTGTTATGCATCGTGATGTCAATATCTGCATTTTCCGATGGTCTTAGGCGACCCCTGTGAAAGGGTCATTCCACCCCCAAAGGGGTCGTGACCCACAGGTTGAGAACCGCTGCCCTGGAGGAAGTGGCCGTGCCGATGAGCCTAGTCACCCCCACCCACGGGCCGTGGACGCCGCTTTGAGGCTTCGTTTTGGAAACGGGGCGCCGGGCACGGGGAGGTGGCCTTTCTCTCCCACCAGAGGCGGTGCCGGGCCAAGTGGGACAGACACAGGATGTGCAGCCGAAAGGAGGCACCGTGTCGTAAACATGATCTCTGAAAGGACTGGAAACAGAGACCTCAGCAGCCACGGAGCTGGTGCCAAATGGGAAGAAAAGGAAGAGAAACAGAGAGGAGAGAGAACAGAGCTGCTAACCAGGGAGCGGGGGGTGGGGGTGGGGGTGCAGAGAGGCCCAGATGCCACTTTCTCTCGGGTTCCGCCGCACCTTCCGCCCCTCTGCCGGTCTTAAATGAAAGCATCTTGAGCTGGTTTGCCCGAGTCCCCATCAGGCACGTTTGTAAAGATAAAAAGAGCACGTGGCTTTCCTTCCTCCCACAGACAGGGGGGGCCCGGGCCAGGAGGGAGGCGCGGGCGGGAGCCTCCGGCCTGGCCTCTCTCGGAGGAGCGAGAACAGGAGGGTCCCGCCTGCCCTCATGCCCGCGTTTAAAAGAAGAAACTGGTCCCTCTCGGAGGCGCCCTGATGCTATGGCCCCGGAGACAGCAGGGCAGGGGAGGGGGAGGGGAGGAGAAGCGAGTGGAGCAGAGAGAAGTGGGGTTCCCCACTCCCCCCAGCCCCATCCTGTCCCTGGGTCAGGGCAGCCACGGGCTGGTTGTGTGAACACTCGGGAGCCCATCTGAGGCCGATTTCCAGCACCAAACAAGGCCGGTGCTCAAGTGCTGGAGTGAGGGCAGCCAACCCGGAGGATTTGCCCCTGGCTTGGGGGCTGCTCCCTTTCAGCTGGGAGTCCCAGGCCCCGGCCTGCCCAGCGGGAGAGTACCTGGCCTGGCGCTCCATCAAAGGCATGAGCACTCAGAGAGGAAAGCCTACAGGTGAGCCCCGAGGAAGCGCTCCCCACGGTTATCAAAAACACACAAGTTCAAAGCGGCTCCATTTTCATATGTTAAACGCGCCGGGATGCAGCCCCCGGCTCCTTTCTAGGTTTAAAAAAAAAAAAAAAGAACAACAACAGAAAAGAGAGGAACACAGCGTTGAGCTGCCTGTGCTTGCACACTCTCAGGCGGGGGAGGACAGAGGCCTGCGGGCAGAGAGGCCCAGCCCACGCCCGCCCGAAACCGGATAAACGAACCGTGTTCTCTGCTGGAAACGCGATCAGCGGCGGGGCCCGGGGCTCCCTCTCTTGTCCCCGACTCCCGCCACCAGGGCCGCCTCACCGGCCTCATCAACGCGAAAAAAGCTGTCACAACACACCCTGGCGAGGTCAGCCGCCCGGGCACCCGCAGCGCACAATGAACAGTGCGCGCCATTCACCGTCCCCGGTGTTGCTTTCGCCCAGCGGCTTGATCTGGGTTTAATGGTGTATTACGGACTTCACAGCTTAACCTGGGCCCTCGGAAAGGGGGGTGGGGGTCGGGGGGTGGGGGAGAAGGACACGGGGAGATTTAGGTTACAGGAGAGAGGGCGTGTTTGGGTGGCCTTCCTGCACCGGCGCGTCCTGGGGAAAGACAATCCAGACTGCGGTGAGAGCCCGCGGGACAAGGCAGCCTACGACTCCCTCTGTGTGGCCAATGTCCGCTCCCTCCGTGCGTCCAATGTCCGCTCCTTCTGTGCACCCAATGTCCGCTCCCTCTGTGTGGCCAATGTCCGCTCCCTCTGTGCGCCCAATGTCCGCTCCCTCCATGCGTCTAATGTCTGCCCCCTCTGTGCGCCCCTCTGGTCCCTCCGTGCGCCCAATGTCCGCTCCCTCCGTGCACCCAATGTTTGCCCCCTCCGTGCACCCAATGTTCGCTCCCTCTGTGTGGCCAATGTCCGCTCCCTCTGTGCGTCTAATGTCTGCCCCCTCCGTGCACCCCTCTGGTCCCTCCGTGCGCCCGATGTCCGCTCCCTCTGTGCACCCAATGCCCGCTCGATGGGAAGAAGGTGGAGGGAGAAAATGAAGCCCTCCACTTGGTCATTAGAAATGGATGCCATGCCGAAACCGGTTTGGCTCAGTGGATAGAGCGTCGGCCTGCGGACGGAAAGGTCCCAGGTTCGATTCCGGTCAAGGATATGTACCTTGGTTGCGGGCGCATCCTCAGTAGGGGGCATGCAGGAGGTGGCTGATGGATGTTTCTCTCTCATCAATGTTTCTAACTCTCTATCCCTCTCCCTTCCTCTCTGTAAAAAATCAATAAAATATATTTAAAAAAAGAAAAAGAAATGGATGCCAGACTCAATAACTGGCCCTCTCCCGACCTGCGTGGCTCAGTGGTCCAAGAAGTCACGGTTCAATTCCCGGTCAGGGCACCTGCCTGCGTTGTGGGCTGGATGCCCAGGAGGGAGTGTGCAGGAGGCAGCCGATCAATGATTCCATCTCATCACTGATGTTTCTATCTCTTTCCCTCTTTGAAATCAATAAAAGTATATTTTAAGGATATACATGGACCCGGGGGGTGGAGGGGCCTAGAACTCAGCAGGACAGAACACGGCTCCCGGAGGCAGGATGCCGGCTCCCCAGACTTTGCAGGCTCGTCTGTAGGATGGGGACTGAAGACAACCCACCCGGAGTCAGAGACCGACGCCGGGACCTGTTTCGGGGTGCTGGGAGGCTCTGGGCTAAGCCTGGTGCGGGCACTGCCTTTTCTCCAGCAACGGGACGGACGGGAAGGGTAGGAAGAGTATTCCCGTCTCAGAGAGAAGGACACTGGGCTTGCAACAAGCAACCTGCCCACAGGCACTGCCCGAGGCGGTGGCAGAGCCCGGACCCACACCAGGACCCGGCAAGGCCACTTCCTCCCTCCCTTCCACCGATTCGGCCGATTTCAGCCAGGGTTTCCTGAGTGGGAGGTGCCTGTCGATGATTCACCTAGCAAACCAGCCCGGGGTGCTAGAGACCCCCAGAGCCTCCTCCAATCCCCGCTCTCCCCGCCCTGTCATGAATTGATCGTCCTTCCTGTCGCCCGCCCTCGTTCCCTGATCTGTGTTCCTTCTGCTGGTGTCCGAGGAGAGACCTCCCCCCTCCCCCCGAGGGGCCACCCGCCCTCCCACCCTTGTGCCCCTCCCCCGCACCCACTCATGTCGGCTGCTGCAACAGGCCACGTGCACTAACTTTCTCCGATTCTTTGCCTCCTTCCGTCCCTGGAGTTTGAAATGTCACCTGTCTCCTTCACTTCACAGCCCTATACATTTAAAAAATATATATATTCCTATTGCCCTGGCCACCAAGGTTGGCAAACTGTGGCTCGTGAGCCACAGGTGGCTCTTTGGCCCCTTGAGTGTGGCTCTTTCACAAAACACCACGGCCTGGGCGAGTCTATGTTGAAGAAGTGGCGTGAGAAGAAGTTTAAGGTTAAAACATTTGGCTCCCAAAAGAAATATCAATCCTTGTACTGTTGATATTTGGCTCTGTTGGCTAATGAGTTTGCCGACCACTGCCCTAGCCGATTTGGCTCAGTGGATAGAGCATCGGCCTGCAAACTGGAGGGTCCCAGGTTCAATTCCAGTCAAGGGCACGTACCTTGGTTGTGGGTTCCCTGGCCCTGATCAGGGTATGTGCAGGAGGCAACCAATCAAAGTGTCTCTCTCACATCAATGTTTCTCGTTGTCTCTCCTTCTCCCACTCTCTCTAAAATAAATAAATAAACAAATAAATAAATGGAAAGATATCCTCTGGTGAGGATTAACAACATTAACAAAACAAAACAAAAAAAAGGGGGGGGGGAAGAAAAAATTCTAAAAAGCTGGAGACTGGAAATTTTTCTAGAATTTTCTTTGTATTCGCCGCTCCACACATGGCCACGCCCCAGAAGAGCAGCCCCATCACGGCGGCCCCTCTTGGCTCTGCCGTGTCCTGGCACTGAACGACCGGGGTGAGAGCGCATTAAGTGCTTTAACAGGTCACCAAGTAGCGGGGCGCCCCGCGTTTCAGCGTATTTACAAGGAAGGATTATATGAAGATATTTTTATTGACGCTGTAAAAGCCGCCATTAAAAGTGCCTGCGTGGCGGAGCTGGACGCGGATGGAACGAACGGGCGGCTCTTAAAACACTACCTGGTTCCAGACAGCCCGCAGCCCGCGTCTCCAGAGCGCGTGAGACCAAGGGCTGTGTCTGCAATGATGCTTCATAAACCCCATTCACAGGCGGCCAGGGAGGCGAGGCTCCCCAAACAGGAGAGCCATTTCGGAGTTCAATCCCCCCGGTACACACACACATGGGGGGGACCCCAGTCATGCTACGTTCATGCTGTTTTCAGACGAAGCTCCGGATCATCCGCTCAAATACACTGTGCACTTTCCGAATTACCTGTCCGCTCTTCTTGGTTTAAATCAGTGGTTCTCAACCTTCCTAAGGCCGAGACCCTTGCATACAGTTCCTCATGGGGTGGGGACCCCCAACCATGAAATGTTGCTACTATGATGCATCGTGATGTCAATATCTACATTTTCCGATGGTCTTAGGCAACCCCTGTGAAAGGGTCGTTCGACCCCCAAAGGGGGTCAAGACTCACAGGTTGAGAACCGCTGATTTAAATGATGCCATATAATCATTTTGTTTATTAAAAAATTACTAGATGCCAAACCGGTTTGGCTCAATGGATAAACTGTCCGCCTACAGACTGAAAGGTCCCAGGTTCGGTTCCGGTCAAGGGCATGTACCTGGGTTGCGGGCACATCCCCAGTAGGGGGTGTGCAGGAGGTGGCTGATTGATGTCTCTCTCTCATCGATGATTCTAGCTCCTCTATCCCTCTCCCTTCCTCTCTGTAAAAAAATCAATGAAATAGATTTTTAAAAAATTACTAGAGGGCATTATTTCTCATCATGTTCAATGAAAAATTGGTTGTCCCACCCACAAATGGTCAAATCATCTCGCACCCCACATCCCAGGATTTTATTTTACTTACATATTTGTTTTGTGTGTTTTGTTGTTGTTGTTTAATAAATTTTATTGATTTTTTTACAGAGAGGAAGGGAGAGAGATAGAGTTAGAAACATCCATCAGCTGCCTCTTGCACGCCCCCTACTGGGGATATGCCCGCAAACAAGTTACATGCCCTTGACCAGAATCGAACCTGAAACCTTTCAGTCTGCAGGCCAACACTCTATCCACTGAGCCAAACCGGTTTTGGCTTCTTGTTGTTGTTAATCCTCTCCTGCAGATATATTTTCCATTGATTTTTAGAGAGAGAGGAAGGGAGAAGGACAGAGAGAGAGACATGGATATGAGAGAGACACGTCAAATGGTTGCTCCCTGAACACACCCCGGCCAGGGGAAGGGAAGGCCTGTCACAGAAGTATGTGCCCTTGACTGGAATCAAACCCGGGGCCCTTCCGTCCTTGAGCAGATGCTCTATTGACGCTCTATAAACCGGTTAGGGCTTATTTATTTATTTTAAAAGTCTTTTTTATTTTATTTTACTTTATTCTTCCCATCACCCACCTGTGGACTCTTCATCTCCTGTGACCCTCACCAACAAACCCATGGGGCAGGTGGGGTGAATGTTGTTACTTTTTTTTTTTATTGATTTTTTACAGAGAGGAAGGGAGAGGGATAGAGAGTCAGAAACATCGATGAGAGAGACACTGATCAGCTGCCTCCTGCACACCTCCCAACTGGGGATGTGCCCGCAACCAAGGTACGTGCCCTTGACCGGAATCGAACCTGGGACCTTTCAGTCCACAGGCCGATGCTCCATCCACTGAGCCAAACCAGTTTCGGCGAACGTTGTTACTCTTGGGGGGCTTCCCAGAAGTCCCTTTAAAGCGGTGCTGTGTTACGCCGGTGGTGGCACAGTGTGGGGTGGTATGTGGGGGGGTGCTGACCGTGGCTGTCACACAGAGAGGGGCGCATCCCCCGGCCGTACAAACCCCCAGAGTGAGGGAGACCGTATCGCCCTCACACCCTTCGCCTGCAGATCCACCGACAGGCACTTGCCTGTTCTGACTTTCCCACAAAACAGAAGCGAGGTCCCCTCTCCACCGCCCCAACGCCGCCTCCCGCTTTGTATATACACTCTTTCTTTCTTTCCTGGGTTTTTTTTTTTTTTTAAAGAGTAAGACGTCCTCCAGCGATCGGTGCAATTGTGTTTTGCCTTTTCTTGCCAGAGAGAAAATATGGCTTTAATCGACGTTTACATCTGCGTGGTATTACATGCATGTAAAACAGATGTAACCTAATTACGTTTTCATTTAAATTGCTAAATAGCTACTTAAGTAAAAAAGCTAAAATAACATACAAACAACAGTTCCTATCATAACAAGTGTACTTAGCATTAAATGGAAAGGATCAAAGCCACAGCGCCCGGAATCCGAGAACTGCCTGGTGACAGGGCCATGCAGCCTGCGCTGCTTCGGTGACTTGTGGGGTTGGGGGGGGGGTCCCCCGGCCTGCAGACGCAGCTCAGCTCCGCCGGGACGCCTGGGAGGGAACCCGGAGAGTTTATATAACGGCGCTGGGTTTCATGAAGATTAGACACACTCTACTAGAGATTATATACAAAACCCTAACTGGGAAATTAGCATTCCCGGGCAGGACAATCAGCTTGATTATAGTTCCGAGCAGACCTGTCTGGGCTGAAATCAGAAATCGGCTCCTCAGCTCCGGCATCAGAGCACCCCCTTTTTTTTTGTATTTTTTTAACAGAAGACGGGGGCCCGGGTGGTCATTGCATATTCATGACCCGGCCCTTCCTGTCTGCCACACAAAGGCCCTCAGAAGAATCCTAGGCCCTGGGGATGCGATTTGGGGAAGGGAAGGCGTGGACACAGTCTTCAGGGAGAAGGAGGGAGAACCACCGAGTGGCCGCCGCTGAGCAGGGCGTTCTAGAAAAACTCAGACCGTCTCACCGACTCAGGCTGGGGACGACCACGCCTCACTTTTCCTTTCATATTTCCTTCCTTCCTTCCTTCCTTTTCTTCCTTCCTTCCTTCCTTCTTTCCTTCCTTCCTTCATCCCTCCCTCCCTTCCTTCCCTCCCTTCCTTTCTTTCCTTTCTTTCCTTCCTTCCTTTTTTTCTTCCTTCCTTCCTTCCTTCCTTCCTTCCTTCCTTCCTTCCTCCCTTCCCTTCCTTTCTTTTCTTCCTTTCTTTCTTTCCTTCCTTTCTTTCTTTTCTTTCTTTCCTTCCTTCCTTTTTTCTTTCCCCTTCCTTCCTTCCTTCCTTCCTTCCTTTGATTGCAGAGAGAAAGGGAGAAGGAGAGAGATGGAAACATCAGTGATGAGAGAGAATCATGGACCGGCTGCCTCCTGCACGCCCCACACTGGGGACTGAGCCCACAACCCGGGCCTGTGCCCGGACCGGGAATCCAACCGGGACCTCCCGGTTCTTTGGTCGTCGATGCTCACGCACTGAGCCACACCGGCCGGGCTCCTTTCCTGTTTTCAATCACGTTTCTGGCCCAAGTTCGTTGCGGGTTTGGTGAGAGCGGTGACTGTAGACAGTGCGGGAAGAAAACGGACGGTTTGGGGTGGGAGAAATCCTTCAGGGTTAGAAGAGCGTACCTGCCGGCAAAGGCTACGGGCAGGAAGGCCCGAGGAAAAGCCACTCACTCACCCCGCTTCTCCGAACTGGACGGGCCGGTTTGCTGAATGGCCTCGGGGAGTGCAGCGGATAAAAGACTCCCAGCCAGCGGCCCTTTCTGGTCATGGCTCTGAAGTGTTTGAGGAGAATCTCTTTTAAACGCAATGTACCCTCTCCGCTGAGACTGGGGGTTACACGCCTCTTCAGGCTGAGAACTTCCTTACAAACACAGGGAGGGACAAAGGCTTTTTACAGATGAGCTGCAAGTGGCACCCCGACATTCCCGACTTGACCCACAGCGTCGACTTCACATTCCCTCTTCGTTGTCCTCTCTCTTGAGAATAAAAAGAGGAAGAGTTCGAGGCTACCAATCTGGTGTCAACGATGGCATTTACCACCTTGATGCCGCATCCCATCCCGATTCTTCTAGATCCTTCTACCACCGCCCCAGGACTTGAATCTTAGCGTGGACCTCAGAGGGCTACCATGCATTTAGTGTTTGGTGGGTAAGCCCAGCCGGTGTGGCTCAGTGGTTGAGCATCGACCTGTGAACCAGGAGGTCACGGTTTGTTTCCTGCTCAGGGCCCAGGCCCAGGCTGCAGGCTCGATCCCCCTGCGAGGGGGTGGGGGGGAGCAGCTGATCAATAATTCTCTCTCATCATGGATGTCTCTCTTTCTCCCTCTCCCTTCCTATCTGAAATCAATAAAAAAATTTTAATAAAATAAAATAATAAAGTTTGGTAGGAAGGACTCCCCTTTTCCGTAGCGAGGGTTCCCTGCCTGAGCCCTTCTCTGGCTGGGAAAACGGGGTTCGTTTGGGAAGCCAGCAGGACGCACACTCGGGGATCTGCTGGCCCCGGGGCTGCTCCCAGGCCCAGGCTGTGGCTCCATCTCCCCACGGGCTGCAGGTGGCTTCCTGCGAAGCCGGTCCAGCCAGTGTCACCGGATCCCTGTGCGAAGGACGGGTGCAGGCCTGTTGGGGTTCTGGCACCGATGATTTCATTTGTGTTTTATAAATCGGTCGTAAATGTCACTGACTAATTGCCGCCCTCCCCACCTCTCCCAGTGCCCCCCATCCCCCCTCCCCAGCCTCAAATACACCCATTGGAACAAACAGGCGGCCGTGAGGACTCGCTGTGGTTACTCCACACGCGGCCACACCCCTCTTCTTGGAAAAACAAAAGCACCTTCCCACGGGCGCCCTCTGCCCAAGCAGCTCCCCCCATCCCCCCAGAAAAACCAGAAAGGGCACGTGACACCCATCACAGCGTCGCTGAGTCAGCGGGGCTGTGTCCCGTCTCTGGGATCCTCGCTGGGAGGCGCACACCCAGCCAGCCTGGGGCCGGTGTGGCTGCGCAGGAAGGGGGTCTGGCGGACACCCCGGCCCGGGGAAAGGCTCTGGGAAGGCACCCCGCCTGGCAGGAACGTGCAGGAACGACCACTCCCCAAAGACGGGGGGCCAGGGAGCACCCGGGGGTCAGGTGGAGGGAACGGAATGCCTCTGCAAGTCAGAACAGTGAGTGGCCCCAGCTGGTGTGGCTCAGTGCGTAGAGAGCCGGCCCAGAGATTGAAGGGCGCCGGGGTCGATTCCGGTCAAGGGCATGTTTCCTCGCAGGCTCGGTCCCTGGCCCTGGTCAGGGCGCACGACGCGGGAGGCAACCCATCGACGCAGCTCTCTCACACGGATGTTTCTTTCTGGGTCTCTCCCCCTCCCTCCCATCCTCTCTAACGTTCAATGGGAAAGCATCCTCAGGTGTGGATTACCAACAACCAACATTCATTTAAAAAGAAAAAAGGAGCCAAAACCGGTTTGGCTCAGTGGATAGAGCGTCGGCCTGCGGACTGAAAGGTCCCAGGTTCGATTCCGGTCAAGGGCATGTACCTTGGTTGCGGGCACACCTCCAGTAGGGGGTGTGCTAGAGGTAGCTGATGGATGTCTCTTTCTCATCGATGTTTCTAACTCTCTATCCCTTTCCCTTCCTCTCTGTAAAAATTCAATAAAATATATTTTTAAAAAAATAAATAAAAAGAAAAAGAAAAAAGGAAGAGAGCAGAGGGGACTCTGCCCTATAAACTCCTCTGGAAATCTACTCCCTCATCTTGGCCTCATCCAAGGATCCCTGTCACTTAAAGGAAGCGAATGGACCGTGACAAGCTGCCCTCGGCTTCGGGGTCCCCCTGTGCGCTTCACCGTGGGGTGTCACGCCACAGAACCCGCCAGGCTGAGAGCACTTCCCCCGACCCCCGGAGAAAGAGCCTGTGCTGCACTCCACACCCAGCTCTCTGCCTTCGGCCATTCTGAAAGCTGGAATCGAACATGTGGCTCCTTGATATGTTTTCAAACATTTAAAAACGTATCTGTTTACTGATTTCAGAGAGGAAGGAGAGGGAGAGAGAGAGAGAGAAACATCAGCAATGGGAGAGAATCATGGACTGGCTGCCTCTTGCACGCCCTCTAGTGGGAGAGAGCCCACAACCTGTGTAGATGCCCTTGACCAGGAATGGAACCGTGACCTCCTGGCTCACAGGTCCATGTTCAACCACTGAGCCATGCTCAAACCTTGTTACAGAAGTGCATCTCATACACAAATCTGGGTCCCCTGGTGGCTGCAGCTGGTCAGAGCGGGGTCCCGTCCTCCGATTGAAGGGGGGCTGCCTGGGTCTACCCAGTCCCCACCCTCCACCCCTCGTGTGTCACACCTTTGCCCGCTGCCCTCACTGGCGTCTGCTGGCTCCTGGGCAGAGGTGAGCTCGCCACGGTCACCGTTTTGGGGTGACTTAATTAACTCCCCAGCAAATCATTCCTCTCCCTGCTTGAAGGCGGAGAGAAGGGTTTAGCGATTCCGACGGTGAACGAAATTCCCGTCCCCCGAGTTTGAGTGTGTGAGCTGGGAACGACGCTCGCCAATGCCCGCTGCTCGCCTGGAGACACGTGGGACCCCCACCGCGCAGGCGGCTGCCCAGCAGGTCAGCTCCTCCTGCAGAGAGGAGCCCAGACCCTGGGGGGCTGGCTCGGGTTTTAGAGGCAAACTATGCCAATGAACCGCACCATTCTCTCTGGAGGAAAAACGCATTCTGTTCTTAACGCTCTTCCTCGAATTAAGTTTGCTCAAGGTTGAACCACCACGCTTGAGTCTTTTTCAGCTGGGACAGACAATCTTCTTCAGGACATATCCATATTTTATAATGAGGACCACAGAAAGCAAACCAGACCACACACACAATCCGCAGAGAGAAATCTCTGCGTCTTTGCAAAATATAACTGAAGGCACGTATTTTGCACCGGCCGGCGGGAATTGCTCTGCCCTGTGAGGCTGGGGGTAGAAAGCCACGCGGATACCTTTTAACATGGAGCCATCCCCCCAAAAACAAACGGGGAGAGGGGGAAAAAAACCTACCCTCCAACCTCATCTGGAAGCATCGCTCCCCACTGGGGTGGTGTTAGCCTGTTGAAATATATTCCTTCCTCCACAAAAATCTAGCTGCATACCCAACCTCCCAGCAGTCACGCGTCTTCTTTCCACGTCGGCGGAAGCCAGAAGCCATTGGGGCTGGGAGCGAAACACCACACACAGGCTTTGCCCACTGCCAGCGTGGCCCTGCGTGGGGCGGCATGAAGTCCCCGCCGGCTCCTCCTCTGCAGAAGGCGGCGGCGATGGGGGTGGAAGGGGAGGACCCACAGGCTCTGAGCATCCTGTGCCTGGAAGACGTGAACGCGCACCAGAGAGGACGCACTTGGCCTCTTGGGCTGGCGCTGAGCCGGGAACTTCTGCATGGGGAGCGGAGCAGGGGAGCCCCAAATGGCAAGCTTCCTCGCTGTGACTTCCTGAGGGCCACGTCCACGCACATGCGCATCATCAAGGGGAAAGTTTTTCTCCGGCAGCTGGTGGACTCTGGCCCCTGAACCAAAGGCCTCAGGGAAACCAGGGACACTTGAACTTCCGTTAGGAGAGTGGACACCGAAACCTCACCGAAAGGGCTCCCCCGGCATCGCAGTCACAAACCTGGGCCGACCAAAGGAGGGGTGCTCGGGGGCGGCCCTCCACCTTCATTACGGCGGAGGCGGAGGCTGAGTGGCTCAGTGGGTTGAGCGTCACGGTCGGTTGCTGGTTTGATTCCCGATCAGGGCACTGGTGTGGGTTGTGGGTTATTGTTTATATGGTTTTGATTTTTAAAAAAAAAATACATGTGAGATGCCCTTTGTTAAGGACCGCAGAGTGGGGAGGATCGGGGGGAGACCAGCAGAGCACGGAGGAGCTGAAGGAGTCACTATATACACAGCCATGTCCAATAATTTCAGTATCTCTGCCTAGAAAGATCGTATCTCCTTAGGGAAGCGAGCCAGTGTTTAGAATACTTCTTGCCAAGTAAAATCTGAGACATGCTTTCCAAATCGACGTTGTGCATACTTCCATGTACGGCCACTGGACCAAATCTTTATACAAACGACTCTATTCCAACAGTAATAATTTTACGGAACCCTGGAATGTCAAAGGAGTATTAAAAATAAAATGAGGCACAAACCAGCATAAAATAAGAAACCAAACTTCTTTTTGCCAAAGTATTACCTACTACTTAATCCTAAATGAACAGCCTGTTTTAAGTTTGTTGCGTTTCTGACACCTGTGTGATGTTTAGGACACACACACACACACACACACACACACAACACACGAATATCACAATATCGGAAAACCACATCAAAGTGAACCTTTACAGTTAAAACAGGTGAGATGGACCCAGTTTTCATTTTCTAATGCCAACATCAACTTTCAAAGGCGCTCTACCTAAAAAACAGCGGAGCGCCGTCTTCAGCAAAAGTCGGTAAACAGC
The DNA here is from genome assembly GCA_011751065.1 of Lasiurus cinereus. Classification (NCBI taxonomy): domain Eukaryota; kingdom Metazoa; phylum Chordata; class Mammalia; order Chiroptera; family Vespertilionidae; genus Lasiurus; species Lasiurus cinereus. The sequence continues at coordinate 2,445,180 of JAAGEH010000452.1, read as the reverse complement.
CCTCGCTGGTGTGGCTCAGTGGATAGAGCATCGGCCTGTGGACTGCAGGATCCTGGGTTCGATTCCCAGTCAGGGCACAGGCCCGGGTTCCAGGCTCCATCCCCAGGAGGGGGGCTGTGCAGGAGGCAGCCAATCCATGATTCTCTCTCATCACTGACGTTCCTATCTCTCTCTCCCTCTCTCTCTTCCTCTCTGAAGTCAAATAAAAACACATTTTAGAAAAAGAAATAGAGAAAGACATCTCTAACTATGGAAAGAAACCCCCCGGTTTCTCTACCCAGACCACTCCGGGGGGGCAGGCCTCCCGGGACCCGCGTCTGTAAATAGTCTGCCGTTATTGCCCAATCCCTGCGTGTCTCGCCATAGGGCCAGGGCTATCCTGCATCCCGGGCGGTGGGAGAAATAAGCAACGCTGACATTTCTGGCGGTAACTCGAGGAGGCTCTGTCATCACCGAGGCTGGGACGGGATACACTAGCCAACCCCTCCATATCAAACCCTCCCCGCGCCACTCCAAAACAGCCAGCAATGGCATTTCGGATAAGCCACGGATCACCACCCAGGACGGCCTGCTTGTTCACAAAATGTCAGTGGCGAGCGAGCGAGCGAGGCTGGTTCTGGGCCGGGGGTGCGTGTAGGACGGGGAGTCTTTATTTATTTGTTTGTTTGTTTGTTTGTTTGTTTATTATTATTTTTTTATTGATTTTTTCACAGAGAGGAAGAGAGAGAGAAAGAAAGTCAAAAACATCGATGAGAGAGAGACATCGATCAGCCGCCTCCTGCACGCCCCACACTGGAGATGTGCCCACAAGCAAGGCACATGCCCTTGACCGGAATCGAACCTGGGACTCCTCAGTCCGTAGGCCGACGCTCTATCCACTGAGCCAAACCGGCTTCGGCTCCCCTATCTCTTAATAAACAAACAAACCAGAACCCCCAAATGTATGAAATCAAGGCTGTGGGCATTTCTGGGTGGCCCTGACTCAGGGCCTTGCTCTCTGTTACTCAGCTTGGTTAATACCACCCACCTGGGTTACCCACGTGCCCCTCCTCCCCCCCCGAGGACGGGGTGGTGGAAGCACCGAGGAAAGGTGCAGTCCCACTCCTATAGTTAAGAGTCACAATCCGCGCAGGGCTGACAGGGCAGTGCCATGTGGCTTTAAGGTGGCCAGTGGACGTGGCACCGTGACTACCCCTCACTCCCCACTGGCACCCACGCTCCCGGCAGGTGTGTATTCCTTCCCCACAAACACGCCTGGAGGCAGAGCCGACTCTGCACCGGGTACACCCGGCCCCAGGGGCCACGCAGGCTTCTGGAACCGCCCACACGTGGTGACTGAGGAAGAGACGGAATGTGCTAACAGCGGCCATTTATTCCCCGTCCTTTATCACACACTCAGCGCGCCGGAGACCTCCCTGCGGGCCCGGGCTTGGAGGTAAAGAGAGGCCACTCCCCTCTGGCCCCCCTCCCGCCCCCCTCCCTCTGCAGAAGAGGAGGCTGAGCCCTGGAGGAACGAGAAACTCCCTTCCACGCAGAAAAACGAAGCTGAGGTCGGACAAATGCTTCCATCTTTCGGAGCCTTGTTCCGGGGACGCTAATCATTGCGACCGGAGCAGATGGTGAGGAAGATTCGACACGTGAAGAATCGTATCGACGTCGCCGCGGTGAGGCTGTTAGCAGACAAAGAGCCGGGCCCCTAACCGAGTCCGTCTCCATCATCTTCCTGGCTCGGCGCCCCGCGCATCAGACCCTCCGACAAGAACACCGAGCATCTATCATCCGCCCGCATGCAGTTAGACTATGCCCCGAGCGGAGCGGTGAGGGGGGGGGTGTAGGGAGTGGGGGGGAGGCTATGGACACAAACGACCTACGACAGGAAGATTAGCTGTTACCCGAAAACCGCCATCGGGCAATCATCGTCCACACTGGCGAGCGCATTTTGCAGACGGTGCGGATGGGGATTTGTTAGACGGCGCTGCCAAGAACATATTGGCAGATACGGCCCCGAGCCTGTGGCTTCCCAGACGCCCCGAGCCCGGCTTCAGGAGGGGGGATCCCCGCCCGGGCCCTGGCCCGCGGCCAAAGCAAGGCACCGAGAAAAGCAGCAGCTGCGGCCACGCCGGGCTGGGGGTCCCCGGGAGGAGGCCCGGCCAGGCAGGCTCTCCCCCAATTACTTATCGGCGGTTCGCAGAGGGGACTTGCGAGAAACACAAAGACAAACAGAAGCCTCACCCCGATTGAGCCTCCGGAGAGGCAGGCGTCATAGGGACCCCTAGACTCAGTCAACACATGTAGGGGAAAATCTAAAAATAATAATAATAATAATAATGCAAATGCAGGCGTGAAGGCAGTCCGATGCTCACCCACCAACCGGAGAGGGGGCTCGCCACCATCACGACACTGGTGGCCGGGGGACCCAGAGCGCCTGTCTGCGGTGGCGCTGACTGCGGTGGAAACCGGGGTAACGCTTCTGGAAAACGAGCTGGCAGGACGGACCGAAAGCCACAAAAACATCCCTACCTTTCGATTAGGCAGACCTCCTTTCGGATTCTAAAGAAATCATCCGAAACCAGGAAAAAGCCGGGTGAGGAAATACGTAACTGCCGTGTTAAGTCAGGACGATGTCAGGTCAGACGTAACGTGTCCGCCCGCAGCGGAATGGGTCTGCACTTTGTGGCGTGTTCTCTGGATGGGAAATATCCGGGAGCTATTTGGAATCATCTGCCTGTAACCGTGAAGCCCGGCCCGCGTGGCTCCGTGGTTGAGCGTCGACCCGTGAACCTGGAGGTCAGGGTTCGATTCCAGAACAGGGCACATGACCGGGTTGCAGGCTCGATCCCCAGTGTGAGGTGTGAAGGAGGCAGCTGATCCATGATTCTCTGTCGTCATTGATGTTTCTAGATCTCTCTCCCTCTCCCTTCCTCTCTCTGAAATCAATAACACACACACACAGACACACACACACACACACACACACACACACACACACATAGTAATCCTGCGCATGAATCGGTGTCCAGTAGCTAGCTGCCACCTTCCAATAGCTCTACACCCGCTGCCCCACCCTCCTATAGCTCCCTCTTCGCACCCCCATTCCCCTATAGCTTGCTGCCCTGCCCCCTCCTGTTGCTCTCTGCTGCCCGCTTGTAGCTTGCTGCCCCACCCTCCTTGATGACCCACGATCCGGTCATTATTCAGTCGGTCATTCCGCTTCACTGCATCATGACTATTTGCATATGCCATCTTCATTACATAGGATACATATACAGTGGTACCTCGAGATACGAGTGCCCTAACATACGAGATTTTTGAGATACGAGCCCGAGAGCGAGCCATTTTTGCTTTGAAATACGAGCAACAGTTGAGATAGGAGTCATCGTGAGGATCGGCCGGCTGCACACGAGCCACCAGTTTACCGCGACTCGAGCGTCTCATAGTTTCCCACGCCTCAAGGTTACGGAACGAATTAAACTCGTATCTCGAGGGACCGCTGTATTTAGAGTCACAAATGGTCACTAACGCTGTATATTGGACTCATTTATACGAGCCTTTGCAAAGGCTATAAATCTTGGTCAATTCGTTAGAAAATAAGATCCCCCCCCCAAAAGTGCCTTACTATTCTACATGTGGGAGCAGATGAAAGCTGAGAGATGGATGCTGGATGGAGGACCTTTAGCAAAGACTCTGGGACTTTAGAACATCCTTACCCGTTGCCTTAGCTCAGACACCTGTTCTTTAGGGGAGAGAGAGAGAGAGAGAGAGAGAGAGAGAGAGAGAGAGAGGGGGGGGGGGGGGGAGATTTCAGATGAGGGACCAGTGCTGGCCTTTAATTACCAACATCTATGTCGGGGACAAGCCCAGCAGGTACACAATCCAGGAGATTCTCCAAGTAAAGGACAGACGGGAGCTCCCCCAGGGACTCTCAGGGCGCCCCAGAAAAACTCACCCTAAAAGGCTCCGTAAATCCCGACGGAAAGCCGGCCAGGAGACAGAACACTTCATCGCCCGTTTCCGGAGTAAACCACAGTGACCCTGAACCCTCAGGCACACCTGGAGAAGAGCCGGGGGTCTCAGGGAGGAAGGCAGGACCGTCTGCCGGGCGGTGAAGGGGGAGCCTCCGGGAAGACGCTTATCATCTCACCAAGACCTGGGGCCCCGTGATGACACCGTAACAGATCCAAAGCCAACTTTCCCCCGTCCTCTGCGTGCTCCTGTGGACAAGGACCCAGCCAGCCGTGCCCACCGGCTGGGCACGGGGGCGGGTGGTGCAAGGTAGACGGAACCAAGTCCCCCTGGGTGGCTCCCCGTTTACGGCCCTGCTCTGTCTCCTCCGATGCTTCCCGGGCATCGGACTCACCGCCCGCAGGAGCTGGTACCAGATCCCTCCACGGGTGTTGTACCTGCCTAACTGGGTGCGAACACTGCAAACCACATGTCAACACCTCGCGCCGGGTGTGAATGTCTATTAATGTCCTGTCGGGGGAGCCAGCTCGGAGCCGCCCGTGTTCCAGGCCCCTTGCTGACGACGGAAGAGGGGGGCGAGGGAGTTGGGGGGAGAGGCAGGGGGGTGCATCGGGTTTTCCGTGGCTGCTTGAGTGGTGCATCGCTTTATTATTAAAGCGAGAAGCTTAACAAGCCACACTCATCGGAAGGCTGGGTCCAGGGCCTCGGGTGTCAGCAGGTGGGATTCGGCTGCTGACACTTCAGAGAGCAAATCAGGCCGCCGCCGTTCTGTGCCTCTCGCCGAGGCGCTGTGATGTCCGAGACCCCGTGACCCGGGACAAGAAGGGATTGCCCATGTCACGGGGAGGGCTCCCTGTCTGCGCGTTTTCTCAACAGCCTCTCCTGTGGAGTGACCCTTGCTTCACGCTGTATTTCCCGAGCTCCCCAGAGCGACGCCGACACGGGGGGTAGACAGTGTGTAGACCTGGGCGTGCTGGCAGGGTGGGATAGAGCGCAGACGGCGGACTGCTTTTGAAAAAAACATTTTTTTTTATTATTATTATTGATTTCAGAGAGGAAGGGAGAGGGAGAGAGATGAGACATCAATGAGGAGAGAGAACCATGGATCGGCTGCCTCCTGCACGCCCCACCCTGGGGATCGAGCCCAAAGCCTGGGCCTGTGCCCTGACCGGGAATCAAACCCCGACCTCCTGGTTCCGAGGTCAACGCTCAACCACTGAGCCACACTGGCAGGGCCGGACTGCTTTTATACGACTTACGCAGAACACACGGGACCCCATGGGAACACACATGCCAGTCCATGTTAACGCAGGCTAATTAAAGGACAGGTTCATAAATCACAGTGTGGAGTTTCTGCAAGTGCTTCTTGGCATCGCCTACAGTGCGTATCTGAGCCGCACAACTCCGTGCCCAGAAAATAAAAAAATAAAATAAAAAATAAAAAAGCGATGCACCACACAAGCACCACCGTCAAAACCGGGGTTGCCCTCCTCCAAATTAACCCAATTACCCAAATGTCAGTTATAGCTGTCCCAGGCCCGCGCCCTGGGCCCAGCCAAACTGCTAAAAGTTAAAAGTGCTCTAGTTCGTTTAGCCCTGCTGCCTTTTCCAATGGAAAACCCACGGACTCGACACCAAGTTGTGCGATTTGACATGCGGCAGGACACAACCCTGTGGCCGTCATCCATGCATAACGCGCCCCTTCGGCAAGGGTCGCCTGGGTCGCTGAAATAGACGTGGAACATATGCCGGTTCTATGCAACCTCTGCCAAGTGCACCCTCTGGGCATAAAGGGATGGGAAAGGGAAGGAAAGGTCTCTCGGTCCCTGGCTTTCTGTCTCCAGCCCTGGTCGAACGGACAGCCCAAACCCCGGCACATGCCCTTCCCGAGGAGGAGACAGCCTGCTTGCAGACGCTTAATGCTACCCCAGCTGACCGCCCGGCAGTGCCAAGGCCAGGCAGCCAGTGCCAGCCCTTCCCTGGCAATACGGCCTGCGAGGCAGACTTCTGGTCACCCCGAGAGAAACTCCCTCGATGCAGGGAGGCAGGGGGACCCTCGGGAGATCGAGGGAGAGCGAAAAGAGGAGCAACCACTGAGGCGGAAGAGGCAGAAAGAGTTCCTCCCCACCATGCAAAACGGGAAAGGGGGGTGGGGAGAGGGAAAAGCAAACCCACCATTTCCCAGAATTCCCAGGGTGCAGCAGGGCTGTAACAAAGCGGTCCTTGTTGCAATGAAATCAAAGCCCTCCTCACCCAGCCAAGGCCCGCCGCTCTGCAAGACGGGCCGCTGATACGAAGACTCCGTGGATGCACAATGGTCAGGCAAGACGCAGTGGCCCGACTACCGGGAACAGCATGTAGCAGTCGACCATGGCAAAATGGCATCCTGTGTTTGCCTGGCTGGCCTTTCAGGGCGGGTTTAGTGCCTTGGACACGGCCAGAAGGTACCAGAGCCTTCCATTCGGATCCACCTGCCCCTCAAAAAATTAAGTTTCTATCTGTCTGCGCTGAGATCGCGTGTGAATGACAGCCACGATGGTCACCAGCCTCGGGGGCTATCCTTGGGTTGGTCCAACCTCCACCCAGGGGCGTAGGCACCAAAGAAATTCGCTCCCGTGGGCTCTGGGAGGCGGCTGATGGCCAGAGCCACAGGAATCAAGGTCCCAGATGAGATCCTGAAAGAGTGGGGACGGAGAAAGACCTGGCCCGGGCGGGAAGATGAGGTCTACCGAGAGAAGGAACGGTCGTTTCGAAGGGGAGTCAGAAGTTACAAAGAAATGCGCTGATTTTAGGGGTGAAACCTTGGACCTGGCTTGATGGGCATTGAAGCCAGCCACTCCCCGCGCCCAGAACTCCGTGTAGTAGGCCCCGGTTTGAAGGGGGCCATGGGTTCAGTGACTGTAATGAGGGTGGGGGAGCCAGCAGGGCCAGGAAGTTCAATGGTAAGCGTTAGTCATAACGTGATCAAAGTGCGAGTCACAGAGTACGTACGCAGACATGCTCCCGAGAGTTCAAACTCGCGCTAGAACAGAAGGTAAGCTTGGTCGGTTCCTCCTGATTTCACACAAGAGGAAGCTAAAGGTCAGACAAGTTGGACGGTTCCACCAAGATATGCGGGGTTTGGACTGCAGGCCTCGGACATGGCCTAGAAACCATAGGGGAGAGGGAGCGAGAAGGTCACAGGACTCTGCACACACCGTGTTGGAAACATCGAGAACACCCTACTTCACAGTCAGACGAGGGGTCCGGGGCACGCACCGGAGGCGGGTAGCGAGGGAGCGGAGGTGTTCAGAACCTTGACCTCCAGGTCAAGCAACCGAGGGCGCCACTGTCACTCCAAATCTGCAGAGAAGGCGGTCCAGGTAAGATCCGGAAAGAAGAGCTAGCGCTCATGCCAGAGAGCTACAGAGACGGGAACACGAGGAATCCATCCTGGATCCGAACGCACACGGGGAGGTCTCATAAAACAGCCTTCACTGGTGTGGTTACGGCGCCGTTAGGGTCCTCAAATACCAACGACGAGAATGAATGTGCTTTCGACGGACCGCTGGGAGCGAGTCGGCGCTTGCTGGAGAATATATATCGCTTAAAGAGACCTAAAACCGTTGTCCATGCGGCCATTTAAAAGAAATAAATCGGCGATTACTCCGCGTTCGGTTTGGATGAAAATGCCGGTTTCTCCTCCCGAAACTGAGGGCGAGACCATCCATCTCCCCGGGTTTGTAAAACTCACTCTACGCCGGACACTCGCTACGTGTTCTACGCGTTTCCTAGGGAAAGCCTCATTCATCTGTCTTTCGTTTTCCTCGGTGGGGAAAGAAAACAGCCATCTCTCACCCTGAACTTGACTGTATCTGACAGCGATTCCGTTTCAGCAGATGTGAGTGTGCCAACAGCTTCTTTACACAAAGCCGGCGAGGCTGTGAGGAGAGGAGAGCGAGGGCCCCACGATCGGGACGTCTGCGATCCACGGGCTCTGGGACTGCCTGAGCGAGACCCACCCCCGGACCGTCTCTGGTCATCGCGCAACACAAGCCGGTGCGTCCGGCCGGCCGGCGCCATCCGTCCTCCCGGCCTTGAGGGGAGGCTGGCCTCGCCCTTGGGAGAAGGCACCATAGAACGCCCCGAGGGTCGGCTCGGAGAAGGGGGTGTCTGCCGCAACTTCCGGTAACGGGACCCAGGAATCCTGACCCGGGCCGCCACGGCCACGCAGATCACTTCCGGTGCGAAGGCATCCGTTCGGCAGCCGGGCTCGCGTGTCAGCCCGGGACAGCGTGTGTCATTCCCTTTACTTCCGGCTCCGGGACGAGCTGCCACTCGCTGGGACAGCCAGGAATGTCTGCCGCCCAAAGGGCTCTCAGAGCGAGGCGGGGAGGCGGGGGAGGCGGGGGACCTAGGACAGTTGCATCGGCCGTCCTGGGTGCAGGGCAGGGCAGGGCAGGGGGAGAGGGAAGAGGGAAGAGAGGGGTGCTCGCTGCTGACAGCCGGATCTCGCTCCCACCGGCGTCGGGCTGGCTCCAGGTGGACCCGCTGCCGCAGCGGAGAGAGGTGCGGTGGAGACAGCGATCAGCGATCAGCGATCATGTCTGGCTTTCTGGACACCGTGTCCCAGATCCACCCCGAGATAGGGTGGCCGTGTTCCGTCCTGCGCCCGCGAGAGACAAAAAGGACCCGTGGCGCCGGCCCTCCCTCTTCTGACCGCGTTTCCTTTGCAAACACGCCACCCTGAGTTGTTGTGCTTCTCTTTCCAGAGGGGGAACCCGAACACGTGTATCGCCGGAGGAGAGGGGGAGGTGGCGGCTGGGGACTCGGCCATCTCTCGCCGCTGCCCTGGATCCGGGAGTCCAGGAGTCACAACCAAGAACAACTGGGCCCTTTGGCTTTATCTCAGGTAACCCCTCCCCCCTCCTCCCCCCCGGCTCTGGTAACTGAACCCCCTCCTGCAGTCAGAGCTCCTGTCACTCAGAGTCAATCACTGCTTCGTGTCACAGCACAGGGACAGACCACACGGCGGGGCCACACGCTGACACTGTCCATGAACTCAATGTCACGAAGGCTGGTAATCGGGAGATGGGAGCCCACCCTCGCCCTCCTGCCGGGGCCGCTCGGCCGCGTTGGAAAGAAAGCCGGGTGACAGCTGCCCTGAGACCACGGCGCCCGAGCCACGGGGACTGGCTTCCCCTCCGGCTCCCAGCTCCTCTGCCTCCCAGCTCCGCGCCCCTGGGAAAGTGACTAACTGCTTTGTGCCTCGGCTTCCCCTGTTAAACCTAGGAATTAACTACACACACACACACACACACACCACTTACTGTGGTCATAGTTGAGCTAATTCACACACATCGCTTAAACAGGGCCTGGCATCGAGGAGCGCTCGGTAAGGACTAGCAAGTACAGTGGTACCTCGAGATACGAGTGCCCTAACATACGAGATTTTTGAGATATGAGCCATCGAGCGAGCGATTTTTGCTTTGAAATATGAGCAACATTTGAGAGAGGAGTCATCGCGCGGATCTGCTGGCTGCACACGACCCACCAGTTTACCGAGCCTCGAGCGTCTCATAGTTTCCCACGCCTCAAGGTGACGGAACGAATTAAACTCGTATCTCGAGGTACCACTGTACTGTTATTACTGAGGACCAAAACGAGTTAGTAATACATGCAAAGCCTCGCTGTGTGAGCAGGAGTTCAACAGGAGTTATCATTAGCAGCAGCTCGCATCTGACTTTATCATATAAATAATTATATGTTATGTATCTATATATTATATGTATATGTTTTTATTGATTTCAGAGAGGGAGAGGGGGGAGAGAGAAACATCCATGATGAGAGGGAATCATGGATGGGCTGCCTCCCGCACGCCCCCTACTGGGGATGGAGCCCGTCACCTGAGCATGTGCCCCGACCAGGAATCGAACCCTGACCTCCTGGTTCCTAAGTCCACGCTCAGCTACTGAGCCACACTGGCCGGGCTCTCACCTAATATGAAGCCTCTGAGGGCGGAGCCCCTGCCATATTCCCCTCTGGGACGCCCTGGAGCTCACAGGCTTTGCGTTGGTGCCTGAAGCAGGCTTTCTGAGAAAGGGCTGCCGCGGGGAACAGGCAGTGGCCCCCAGGCCGAGGAGCCAGGCTGGGAGTTTACTGGGGCCGGAGCTCCGGTGGCCTGGAGGCCGAGAGACGAGAGGATTTACTGGGTTCGCAGCGTTCCCAGCGGCCGGAAGCCAGTGGGCCCGCTGGCCCTCGCACAGATCTCCCTGTGCGGAGGCGGCCTTCGCTCAAGGTCGCCCCCTCCTCAGCCTGGTGACCTTGGATGTGAAAATCATTCTGACTTGCTGTTTCACAGGGCACCTGACAGGCTTAGCGAGTTTAATCTCTCTCTGTCTTCTAATACCCGGGGGTGGCACACCTTTTAACCTGCCTGCCTGCCGGCGCGTTACCCAGCCTCTGCTCAGAAACTGACTCGGCCTGGAGCGGAAAGGAAAAGCCGACCATGCACTCTCCATGTGGGGGGGAGGGAGCCCCACTAACCGTCTCGATCCCTCAGCATGCCTCTGGCATCAACAGAACTGAAGCCACAAACTCACCTGCTTCTCGCCCCTCCCTGCAGAAAGTGAGAACGGCCTGCTTCACAGGTCTCTTAAGACACTCAGGGAGCCGAAACCGGTTTGGCTCAGTGGATAGGGCGTCGGCCTGCGGACTGAAGGGTCCCAGGTTCCATTCCGGTCAAGGGTACGTACCTTGGTTTCGGGCACATCCCCAGTAGGGGGCGTGCAGGAGGCAGCTGATCGGTGTTTCTAACCCTCTATCCCTCTCCCTTCCTCTCTGTAAAAAAAAATCAATAAAATATATCTTTTAAAAAAGAATATAATTTAAAAAAAAACACTTAGGGAGCCATTGCACAGAGAATATCAAAAAGCTGGGCGGGGCCCGGCCTGTGCTGCCCACTGGTTGGTGAGCACTGACCTGTGAACCAGGAGGTCACGTTTCGATTCCCGGTCAGGGCTCATGCCCGGGTTGCTGGCTCGATTCCCAGTGTGGGTCATGCAGGAGGAAGCCGACCCATGCTTCTCTCTCATCATTGATGTATCTCTCTCTCCCTCTCCCTTCCTCTCTGAAATCAATAAAAATATGGTGTTTTTTTTTCTCAAATGAAAAGCTGGGTTTGCAGCAAAGCCATGACTGACCTCCTTGGGAATAGCTCCCGTCTTAGACCCGCGCCGGGACCACAGTTCAGGGTAAACGTTAGCTGCTTATTTCATTGGGAGAAACCACGCAGCGGCATTTCTATCAATAGGACCCCTAGAGCCAGTCCCACAGGCAGCACCGGAAGTATCAAGCCCGTGCAGGTCTGGCACTCATCTGCCAGGACCCTCCCTGGGCAGCTCCCGGGTGCGCCCAAGCATCCTGGCCGCAAAAAGAACGGGGAGGGTTTTTTTCCAAATTGCACTGAAACAGCATGAACCGGTACACAACTTCCCTATCTTGATTCCGGCTCCTACAACCATTTCTTTTTTATTTCTTTATTTCGTTATGAATATCTTTATTGTTTTCACAGAGGAAGGAAGAGGAAGAGAGAGAGAATCACTGACTGGCTGGCTACTGGAGATCGAGCCCACAACCCAAGCATGTGCCTTGACTGAGAACTGAACCAGGAACTCCTGGTTCACAGGTCCATGCTCCACCACTGAGCCACACGGGATGGGCCATTTATTTATCTTTCAATGGATTTCAGAGAGAAAGGAAGAGAGAGAAACATCAATGATGAGAGACAATCATTGATGGGCTGCCTCCTGCACGGCCCCTTACTGGGGATCGAGCCTACAACCCTGGCATGTGCCCTGACCTAGATTCAAACCATGACCTCCTGGTTCATGGGTCCATGCTCCACCACTGAGCCACACCGGCCGGGCAGTAAACTTTCTGGTTAACTCAGTGAGAGAGGGCTGAGGACAAGGGGGAAATGAGGGGTCTGGTCCTCACAGAACATCTCTGCCCTCGGTCTCGCCTCGCGCGCTCACTCCAGCCTGGCCACGATTCCTGAGCTCCTCAGGCCGTGGCCTCACCCCACTGAGGACAAGCCCCGCTCTGACCGGTGTCCCCAGCCGCTTCCCTTCCAGCCTGCGAGCTGCGCTGTGGCCTCCGCAGCTGGAACAGTGGCTCCACCTTCCGAAAGGTTGGGCACTGCAGCCCTGTCTGGATTCTGTGGCCAAACCATGGTGCTTGCTGAATGCCTGCTTCCGGCTTCTGCACTTAATTTTTAAGGCAGCCTACCTCCCACTGATCTTTTATTTGTTGTTGTTTTTTTTAAGCCTCACCCAAGGATATTTTTTTTCCATTGATTTTCTTTCTTTCTTTTTTTTCAGAGAGAGAGAGTGGAGGGGAGCGAAGGGGGCAGAAAGAGAGAAAAAAAACATCAATGAGAGAGAGACACATCGATTGCTTACCTCCCACACCCAACACAACTGGGTCCAGGGATCAAGCGTGCAACCGAGGTACATGCCCTTGACTGGGAATCAAACCCTTGACCCTTTCGGTCCTCGGGCCGACGTTCTATCCACTGTGCCACCTGCCAGCCCCACCTTTTTACTGCTGCGCTTAAACCTTCATCTGTCAGGACATTCCATGACAGGCAGTAACTCAGGTGTCAAGGTGCATCAGCTTATCCTAAGTGACAAGGCGGTGTTTTGTTCTAGGAAGCTATTCCAAACTCTCACCAGGCTCGGAGCTAGGTTTGGCAAGAAAAGCCATCCATCTCTGCAAATGAAAGGCCCGTCCACAGGTTGTCGGGTTTCCAATGCACCCCTTCAAGGATGCTCTCTCTGCCCCACAGAGAAATCAGAGAACGCCAAATTCCCTTCAGGGCTGATGGGAAGAACTCGAGCTGCTAACTCCTCTTTGTTAAAGATGGCCAAGTAGATCCATTTCTTCTCCTCTCCCTCCCCCTCACCCCCATCTCTTTTATGTTTAAAAATGAGGAGGAGGGTCCAGACAGCATGGCTCAGTGCTTGAGCGTCGATCTATGAACCAGGAGGTCACGGTTCGATTCCCGGTCAGGGCACATGTCCAGGTTGCGGGTTCCATCCCCAGTGTGGGAGGTGCAGGAGGCAGCTGACAAATGATTCTCTCATCACTGATGTTTCTCTCTCTTTCTCCCTCCACCTTTCTCTCTGAAACAGTGGTTCTCAACCTTCCTAATGCCATGACCCTTTAATACAGTTCCTCATGTTGTGGTGACCTCCCAACCATAAAATTCTTTTCGTTGCTACTTCGTAACGGTAATTTTGCTACTGTTATGTATTATAATGTAAATATCTGTGCTTTCTGATGGTCTTGAGTGACCCAGGACCCACAGGTTGAGAACCGCTGCTCTGAAATCAATAAAAGTATTTTTAAAGGCAATAATTTTACAGGAGCAGGCAGCTACTAAGGGGTCCTCCGCTAGCTAGTTCAGGATGGTGAATGAAACCAGCCATAGCTGGTACCACCACCCGCCGCCCCAGAAAAACGTGCACGGTGCAGAATGGACACTGTAGCTGGAATTTGTAAAGATTTGCTCATTTCGATGAACTGGCAGCACGTTCATAATGGAGAAATTCACCCAGGATACTGGACCCTCTCCCCCTCCACCCCCCACCCCCTTAGCTTCTGTGGTTAGATTTTTTTTTTAATATTTGGTAAATGAGTCGTTTACCGTTCCGAGACTCCTACGTGTTTATATTATTGCTTCCCTCGCATAAAAGTTTGCAGTTGTTATGGAAACATATGGTAACATTTGCCGCTCAACGGTAAACGCGTTTTCTACCCCTGTTACACACCTGACAGGAAGCCAAAAGCGCTCTTTGCTTTACATTAGGGTGAAATTCAAACTGGCCCGGGTGGCCGTGAGTGCGGGCTGTTGCTCTTGGCTCCTACCTGTATCAGATTTAGACGGAGGAATCTCGGGGAAGAAATTACACGGGATAAAGTGGATATTGCTAAATTACAAGGCCTGCAATTCCAGTGGCTCCGCATCTCAGCTTTCTGCTTCATCTCGACCTGCCAGAAAGAAAGCGGGGGGCTGGGGAGGGGGGTGGGGGGGCTGGACAACAAGAGATCCCCATGTTCTCTCCGGAGGTGGCCTGCGCGAAGGCTGGCCGGGACACGTCCGCGGGACGGGTTTTCCGAGGGGCCCCTTTCCCCGTCTCTCCGTCCCCAGCACCTCGCCTGCGCGACAGTCCCCGTGAGATGGAACCGCTCAGGGACGCTGGGGCAGAGAACGAGGCGCTCCGGCTGCGGAAAATGTCACATGGGAACTCTTGCCCGTTGGAGCATTTTATCTGTTTGGGTATTTTTTTTTTTTGGTTTTGGTTTTGTTTTTAATCAAGATAAACCCGGAGTTGCAGGAGGGATGCCACTGTGTGCATGCGGTCTTGGTCTGGGACCCCGAGGGACGGAACTCCCCCCTGTGTCCGGTCCCGGGCGCTGTGTCGTTCTATGCATGTTGGCACATAGAGGTTTGCATGAGCATCCTTGGTTAAGAGTCGACATTAAGCCAAAACCGTTTTTGGCTCCGTGGATAGAGCGTCGGCCTGCGGACTAAAGGGTCCCAGGTTCAATTCCAGTCAAGGTCATGTACCTTGATTTCGGGCACATCCCCAGTAAGGGGTGTGCAGGAAGTGGCTGATCAATGTTTCTCTCTCATCAATGTTTGTAGCTCTCTGTCCCTCTCTCTTCCTCTCTGTAAAAAAATCAATAAAATATATTAAAAAAAAAAAAAAAAAAAAGAGCATACGGCTGACTGCGGGCGGCTTCCCGACGTCCTCAGTTGGGGAGCTTCCTGAACATGGACCCGCCATCATGCTTCTTCCTGAGGAACCAGCTGCCTGGTTATAATTCCAGCACTATTTTTTCTTTAAATCGACATAAAGATATTTTTTAAAATAATAACTTCAAGATTGACCTGAGCCTCTGGTGCTCAGAAACATGGGAGACCCATGGATCCAAATGCTAATTGTGCTTTTCGAACCTGAAGCCAAATGGGTGCCTTCTCAAAGGAAAGGGATTTGTGTGATGAAGGCTTGTGGAGGGGTGGGGGTGGGAGGGTAGAAGAGGGGGCACAAGGGAGGGCAGAGGGGGTTGATGGGGAAGTAAAGGGGACATCGGTCATACTTTCAACAACAAAGACACATTTTTAAAAAGAGAAAAGGAAAACTTCCAGATGCGGGCTCACGTGCGCTCTTGGCATGCACTGTGTGCGGCGCCAGTTACACGGAGGAGGGAGGAAACGAAGGAAAGGCGCTGGGGGTGCAGGACAGAACCACCCCCGGCCGCCAGCAGCGGGCCTGTGAGACGAGACGGGGCCTCCGCTCCGCCTCAACACACGACAGGACCTGCCTCCTCTGCGGGGACAGGAAGCCGGCTCCGATCCGACACAACCCCTCCCAACTGCCCACGTGGACGGGCCCCCGGCCTGGCCGAGCCACGGAGGGCGGGGACCCCCGCGAAGCTGGCTTGCCGCAGCACATCGTCAGGTCGGAAGCCTCTCTCGGGGCTGAAGACCCCCAAATGCTCCCCTTTCGCTCCCCCGAGCTCCCCGGAACGTGAGCATGGCGTTTGCTGGGTCAACGAGGACAGACGGGGGCGAGGCCCCTGTGAGAGGAAGGAGGACCCCACGGCCAGGCCTCGGCCGATGGCCGCCGACGGGACCCAGGGTGCTGACCCTGGGCTCACCCGTTTCCCGGGGATACATTGGGGCGAGGAAAGATTAATTACGCGGGAGAAACCAGCTCACATCCCGACAGCGGATGCCCGATCGCCGGGTAGCACGGGCCAGCGAGGCGCGTGGCACCGTTAGGTCGGCGGTAATAAATGAAGGCTCGCCGTGATGTATAGAAGGCGGCGGGAAACACAGCTGTCCGCTTCTGGTGGGCAGCATGCGGGGGCTGCACCTGAGTCCGCGGGCACGCCGTCAGCCCCCCAACAAAGCCCGCCCGCCCGCCCGCGGCCGCCGGCCCAGAGCCATTATCCACGGGCAATTAACTGTGTCAAGACACTGAGGTCCTAACACGAGGCCCGCCTCATTCCCCGCTCCGGGAGAGACAGGGGAACATCATTATAATCTATGGCTAATCTCTCATGAAAAGGCTGCTCGGTGGGTGCGTTATTGATGCCAGCTGTGGGGGACGGCGGCCGGTGAGTTACCAGCACCTCCTCCCAGCAGCCTCTGCGGTGAGGGGCGAAGGAACCCCTGGAGCCGCAGGCCTGGAAGGAAGGCCTTCCACTTGGGATTCAAATTTTATAAATGAATCTGCGGTTTGTTCTGTGTATTTCCCTCTGATCCCACCAGGAGAGTCCTCCTCCGTGCCGGGTGTTCATCCCGGGAAAAGCCGTCGAGAACATGGCTGCTGTGAAGGAAGCTCAAAACCGCACACAAGGCCCCGGCCGGTGCGGTCCAGTGGCCGAGCATCATCTCACGCACCTAAAGGTCGCAGGTTCCATTCCTGGTTCAGACAGAGCACATGTCCGTGCTCCGTCCCCAGTAGGGGGCGTGCAAGAGGCAGCTGATCAGTGTTTCTCTCTCCCTCAACATGTCTCTCTCCCTCTCTCTCAAATCAGTAAGAACATGTTTTTAAAAACACGACGACACATCGAATGTTGAGGAAGCCTTCCTTTTCCTCTCGCCAGCCAGCTCTCTGGGTCACTGTGAGATTCTCCCTGTCACACGGAGTGTCTCCGTTTCTCGGCAACAGGAAGACAGAAGCGCCTCTCCATCTATTACCGCGGCTTCCTGCTGCGCCAGGCTGTTCGCGGCCTGGTAATTAAAATCGCACCCGAACGGGGCCATCTGTGTGCGCGGAGTCAGCGTTTAGAAAAGGCGAATGTCCTTTCCTTTTTTTTTTTCCCTTTTCCTGCCTCCAAATCCTATCTACATATTTGGTGTGACATGCCTTCCCCCAGATGCACGCTCTCCCCACCCCTCCCAAGACGAAAGGGGCGGGAATAAGCACGCTGCTCGGCCCTGCAACCTCTTGTCCATCCGTCCGTCCGTCCGTCCGTGGAGTCTGGCAGTGAAGGAGCTGTCAGCCTCCTGCTCTCTGCGTCTGGGGTCCCGTCCGTTTACGGCGACCCGGAGACTCCGTCTGCCGCCTCGTCTTCCTCTCCCCTGCTCAGAGACACTCGTTTTTTTTTTGGAAAAGACATTATTTCTACAAAAGGCTGCCGGCCCACGGGGTGAGGATGCATTTGGCTCCGCGGACTATTTCACGAGCCGGTCTGATTGAAGCCGGGTAGAGTCTCTTTGGGAGTCTTTTGCACAAACGGCTGATCCATAAAAGCGGGGGGATCAGACACATCGATTCAGACGTTCCTTGCAGGGCGTTTGCTGACCCGGGGCGAATGTGACGTTCGGAACTCGCTCCTCTCTGGAAACCGGGGCCGGCGGCGGCAAAACGGCCGCTCTGGTGCGGCGGGGCCGGTGATGTCAGCGGCTCCGCTCTCATCGCCCTTAGGAAATATTTACGATGCCACGGAACCGCGGCAGCCAAGGGTGAGGCCCCCCTCTTTCTTGCTATGAGAGGGAAGACGTCGTCTCTACCCGGTCCTCTTCTTCCAAAGATCACACCCCCGAGTGTGGATCAACTCGCCCGACCACACCTCTCCATGGCCGTGGGGCTGGGGCGGCGAGCCGGAGAGATTCTCTGACCTCTGACATCTCTGGGCCCTGGAAGAGCAGCTGCTTCCCCGCCCCCCCCAAATCCCTGACCCCCCCCCCACCTCCTCCACAGTCCTCCCCTCCCACACCCACGGGCTGGGAACAAGGCCCAAACTCGAGGGCGGAGAGGAGCAACGGTGATGGAGATCCAGGATATCCCGGTCCTTTCCTCCTGAGCGTGGGACCCTTCATCGGACTCCAAATGGCCCAGGTCTCTGCACCCCCTCTCTTCCAGGTGACGGGGAGCCACCTGTGCACCCCATTCGCTCTGGAAAACTCTCTGGTGTGTTCGCTGGGAGCAGGAACACGAGAGGCTGGCCAGTGAAAGGCACACCAATATCTCCTCTAAGCAAGAGCCTGCGTGGAACCCGGCCAGCGTGGCTCAGTGGTGGAGCGTCGAGCTATGAACCAGGAGGTCGTGGTTCGATTCCCGGTCAGGGCACCCAGTGGCAGGCTCCATCCCCACTGTGCGGCGTGCAGGAGGCACCAGATCCATGATTCTCTCTCATCACTGATGTTTCTCTCTCTCTTTCCCTCTCTCTTCCGCTCTGAAATCAATAAAAAAATATTAAAAAAATAAAGAAAGAAAGAACCTACGTCAAGCAGAGCAGTTACGAGGTCACAAGGCGGTGACCAGACCGCATTCTGGCCCTTTGCCCACGGTCAGTGCCTCTCTCCCGGACCAGCGTGGAAGGGCGAGGAGATTTTTCATTTCATTTGATTTATTTATTTTTCTAGATTTTTCATGTTAAATGGACTGGACTTCCATTCTATCTGAGACTCCCAGCCTGACCAGCCACTCTCCAGACCCGAGGTTCTGAGCGGCCTGAATAGCAGGCACCCACATTTGAATTTTGGCTGACGTTAAAATCGGGGATTCCATAAGCACCTCTACCCAGAACCGGAACGTCCCGTCATTCGAGAAGGGAGGGGCCCTGCTCACGGCAAGCAGCCTCCTTTGCAAGCCTGGAAGATGCTGCCCACATGGGGCAGCCTGAGCCTCCCCGCTCACCCGGGCCCCCCTCTCCGTCTGCATCCGTCTAGGTTACCCGCCAGGCCCCGCAGACATTTCCGTGTCTGCAGCCTCCGGTCTGAACTCACTAGAGCAGCGGTTCTCAACCTGGGGGTCGAGCGACCCTTTCACAGGGGTCGCCTAAGACCGTCGGAAAATGCAGATATTGACATCCCGATGCGTAACAGTAGCAACATGTCATGGTTGGGGGTCACCACCCCATGAGGAACTGTATGCCAGGGTCGCGGCCTGAGGAAGGTTGAGAACCACTGACCTAGAAAGCTCACCAATGGCCACGGGTCGGGCTGCGCTCCTGCAAAGCTCAGAACGGCACTTCCTGGAGGAAACCCGGCGCCTCCTTAGGCACGACCTCCCCTACCACCATCGCCTGGCGCCCACCTGGCTCCCCCAGCCGGGGGCTCACCCTCTTCCTCACACAGCTCGGGGGCCTGGGTACGAAGGCTGGGACGTGTGTGAACACGCACCAAAACGCTCCCCAACACCCAGGGAGCCATCACCAGCTCGGGGAGGGTCGCCCTTACTTGACACACTCTCAGCCTGCCACCCGCCGCCCAAGCCGGCGCTGTTGGCGGATGCGTGGCTGGAACTTGCCCCCTGGAGCATGTGGCACAGACAATCCCTCTCCACTCCACGCGGCCCGGCCCTTCACCAGCTCCTCCAGGAGCTTTTAAAGCGAGCGCCACGCGCGGAACTGCGAATGAAGGACCCGCAGCCCGCAAGAAAGATCGTTTACAGTCACTCTCCAAACAAGCTAAATGAAAGACTTGTGTTGGGTCATTAAAAATAATAATACTCGGGCCCCGGGGGCTGGCATGTAAAGCGGATCCTTGGAGGGGAGGAAACTGAGAGAGAGAGAGAGAAAGAGAGAGAGAGAGAAAAGGAGTGTGTTTATTATCCCAATAAGGTAACCCGCTAATTTATTTAGGAGGCGATTTCCGAGCGCGGTTTGCTCACAGCGAAAATCTCGCTTGATCAGATTATCCGCAAAAGGAGCCACCGGCGGAGAAAATGCTCCTGCAGCCAGAGAGCTCTTGGAAGGCAGATCGCCGAGTGGGGGTGGGGGGTGGGGGGAAGGGGGGGGAAGGAGCGTCAGCTCGGAGCTGCCAGGAGGTATAGTCAGGGGCGGCTCCGTCCCCTCGCCTCCGGTGGCCTCCGGAACCCGGCCCGGGAGTCCGTTATAGAGTCATCTCCGCCGCACTTTGCAGATGATGCCCAACATGCTGACAGCCGCCGAGAGGAAAGGTCCCTCGCCCTGCCTCCCCCAACCAGTCCCGGTAAGGTAATGAATACAGACAGCTCGGGGACCGTCCACCTGGGCTGGGAAGCCGCCAGGGACGGGCGGGAGGGACGCGGCTGACAGGGCCCGGACAGCCTTCCTCCTGGGTGACAGCCCGGGGCCTACCCTCTTACACTTGACCCGCCGTAATTCCTCCGCCGCGCCGCGGCCAGGCGGCTGACAGCAGCAGCTGCGGCTCCTGAGCGAGATGGATGGAATTTTCATAACTAGTTCCCCGAGTTGCATTTTACCTTCAGGATAATTTATGAGCTGCTCGGGAGCCTGGGAGAGACAATATGCTGGCCATAAAATTAACTGTAACAGTCTTGTAGGTTATAATTAACGCGGGGAGGCTAGCACCAACTGGATGAAACGCCCGGCGTAATTGATGGCGAAACCGGAGAGGAAGCGTGAGCGCGCACAATGTCGTTACTGTGCGCCCCCCCTGGGCCTGGGCACAGGCCGGGCTCTCATGGGGTTCGTGGGCAGTGCCTTCCAAGGCCCGTTTTCTGGTCGGGGCAGAGGCCAGAGCCGGGCTGGCGGGCTGGCGCGCAGGCGGGCGGGCGGAGGAATTGTTGGCAAGGCCGCAGGGCACCTGGATGAACCCGGGAGGCTGGCGGCGGTCTGGGAAGAGAGGCGGCCGGACGGAGAGCCCAGCCCGGCAGCTGGCACGCCGAGCCCTCGCACGCACGCCGGCTCGTAGACATGACTTCATTCTCCGGGAAAGCGGCACCTCCTCGGGTTGGAGAGAGAGAGGTGGATGCAGAGGTGGAGCGGGCCTCGCAGGATGCCGCTGGAAGGCGGCGGGTAGTCAGCTAGATTTCGACGGCCCGCGGGCGCAGCTCGGTGGGATATTAAACCCCAAAGTGGTCTTCGGCGACCGAGTGCCCGCTTGAGCACCCTGTCGGGAGGGGAGGGGGGCGGGGCGAGAAAGCCCATCTGGAAGGCCCTGTCAATCACGTCTGCCCCGAGAATAGACACTCGGCGGTTCCGTCTGGGCAGGCCACGAGCCAGGCCCGATGGGTCCCCCGGAACGCTACCTGTTCTCCACACCTGGGGTCCCTCAGGGAGCCAGGGGAGGGGCCTGGCCTGGTTTGGTTGTGGGGTTTGTCTGACGCGTGTTTTGGTCCTGGACAAGACACGGAGGACCCGATACGTGAGGCAACAGCGTCCCCTACAGGGCGCCGGCGCTGTGTCCGGCCCCCGCCCCCACGACTTCCTCGGCGGAAAGCCATTTGCTCAACGTTGACCTGCAACCTGGAATGGGCTTGTCAGGGTACGTCTGTGCGGTGCCGGACACCCCCAGAGAGACTGAAACTCTGTCTATCCGTTCGTCCGTCCGGAGGGTTAAGTCACAAGCCTCGTTACAATCTACCCGTGGAACTGGCCTGAAGTGACAGAAATGGGTCCGAGACTCAAACCCATGCCATCTGACTCATCCTCCCAGCCCTGAGCAAAACCTGAAAGAAAAAGCACCAACCCCCCTCCCCCATCCTCACCGCCACGCCCGGCCACTGAACACGGAGAGAGGGTAGCCCCGATGTTACCCCATAGCCCACGCTCGCTTCTGGATGGCTCCCCTCTCTCTTGCTCCTATTGAGAGAGGCCTACTCCCTCGGTGTGAGTGACATGGGTTGGGGTCTCAGTCACCCATGGTCTCCGGACACGACACTGCGAGGAAGCCCGCCGCTGGCTTCCCCGGGACAGGTCCCCGCCTCCTCCTGGCTTCCCCTCCTTCCCAGTCAGCGGTTCTCAACCTGTGGGTCGCGAACAGCTAGCAGGGTCTCCTAAGACCATCAGAAAACACAGAGATTTACATTACAGTTCATAACAGTAGCAAATGACAGTTAGGAAGTAGCGACAAAAATAATTTTATGCTTGGGGATCACCATCACATAAAGAACTGTATTAAAGGGTTGCGGCCTTAGGAAGGTTGAGAACCACTGTTCCCAGCGTTCCTCATCCTCCACCGCATCATCTCTACGCCTCCCTGGAGGACCTGGAGGATCAGGGAGGACCAGGATGGCCCTGGGTCAGGCATGACGCCCGGCTGGCTCACAGTCACCGCAGCTACCACCTAGGAAGTGCCGGTTTCGCTGTGTGATGAAACCCCGGCACCGGGAACGGCCCGGCCGCTCCAGCCCTCCGGTAAGAGCCATCTGCGCGTGGAGCGTGGCCTGCACCAAAGGCTTCCTCGCGGGGAAAACCTTTGGGGTGACCATCTTTTTTTTTGAAAGATCGCTGGGAACCAGGGTGCAGATTACCGGAAGGAGACATTAAAGCTGTCATCTCCCAGAGCGGGGTTCCTCAGAATGCCGGGGTTCTGGGACTCTCCCGCGAACGGGACCCACTGGAACCTGAGCCGAAAGCTTCCTGACAAGTGATCATTTTAGGTGGAGGAGCAGCAAGGGACATGTTAGCGTCTTCCCTCCACCGGATGACTGACTGTCTCTGGGTCTTGGCGAGTGTTGTCAACGCGCAGGACATGGCAACCGCGCGCAGCTTTTATAAAAAAGAGAGGTGCCAGAACCGGTGTGGCTCAGTGGATAGAGCATCAGACTTGGGACTGAAGGGGTCCCAGGTTCGATTCCGGTCAAGGGCATGTACCTTGGTGGCGGGCACATCCCCGGTGGGGGGTGTGCAGGAGGCGGCTGATCGATGTTTCTCATCCATGTTTCTAGCTCTCTGTCCCTCTCTCTTCCTCTCTGTAAAAAATCCATAAAATATATTCAGAAGAGAGAGAGAGAGAGAGAGAGAGAGGTGCAGCATTCCACCCCGGAACCCCGCTCTCCCGGCCGGCCCTCTAGAACGTCAGGGCCCTGGAAGAAGGAGGGTCCGAGGCTTGCCAGGACCCGGATCGGTGCTGAGCAGACAGCGGCTACACAGTCAGTATCCGGTGCGTCAATAAACGCACAGATCCTTGTTTCCTCGGAGGGTTAAGAAGCGAGGCCGGTCGGGAAAAGCCAGCCCCTGATGGCCGTCAGAAACCGGCCCGGGGCGGCGCGGTGCTGGTTCGATGAATAAGATGCGCTCGGCCCCACTGGCCTTTGTCCGCCGGGAAACGGTTCCGACGATGACAGGAAGAGCGACAGCCACCACACTTGACTTCTTAAGAGGCGGTCGCTGCGCCTTGGATCAGAAGGAACCCTGTGGGGAGACTCGTTTAATCCTGGCTCTCCATGTAGACGACGTGTCCATCCCTGCCCGTTTATGAGGAGGCTTTATGGGGTTATCCGGTTTTATGGGGACACGGAGGGCACGCTCCCGCTCGGGGCAGGGGAAAGCCGGGCGACGGGACCGGGTGCATTTAAAGAAGACAGACATCACTGGAGGCTCGCAGGCCAGCGCCTCCCTGCTGGTCCCCCCGCCCAGCCCGGCCCCCCGCCATCCAAGCCAGCAGGTGCGCTGACAGCTCCAGAGCGGGTGCCCGGCCCCCTCTGCCAGCGCAGCAGCCACTCTGGCCGGCGTGAGTGACAGCCGCTGACGTGGTCAGATGACTCCGTCACATGTCGTCTCGGGAGATAAAGACATCAGCCCCGTCACCCCACAGCCTGTGCTCCAGGCGGGCGGTTCACCGTTTCCTAGGACGGGAGGCCCCGCTCGGGCCCAAATGCCGAGCCACGAGGCTGGTGCCTGTCACTGCACCGGGAGACTCAAAGCCACCGCAGGGCGCCGGCAGGTGACCAGCAAAGAGCAGCCGCCCAGAGCGGGGACATACGGGCTTGAAGCCACATTTAGGCGCCGTTTGGGCCGGTCCTGGCCAGAAACCCCACTCCCTGTTCACAGGAATGAGCCACGGGAGGCCTGTTCCCCTCTCCGCACAACTGCCAAAAAGCGGGAACAGCCCAAATGCCATCCACTGATGAATGAGTGGGTGGAATGGGGTACGTCCGTACAGTGGAATATGACTCGGCAAATACGAAGGCATGGAGCACGCACGCACCTCCATACGGGTGACCTCTGAGGACACTAGGCTAAGTGACAGAAGCCCGAGACAGAAGGCCGCAGACTGTATGACTGCATTTAGAGGAAATGCCGGCAACAAGAAAATCTACAGAAACAGGAAGAAGCTTAGGAATTGCCTGGGGCTGGGGGGAGAAGGGTAAGTGAGAGTGGCTGGTAACGGGTCCAGGGTTTCGTTTCGGGGTATCGGAAACGCTCTGGAATTGGACGAGAGTGATCTGTGTGCTACGAAAGTCATTTACTTGCATCCTTTAAAGGGATTATGTTTGCCCTGGCTGGGGTAGCTCAGTGGATAGAGCGCCGGCCTGGGGATTGAAGAGTCCCAGGTTCGATTCTGGTCAGGGCACATGCCTGGGTTGCAGGCTCGATCCCCAGTGTGTGTGGTTCTGAGGGGGGTGGGGGGGGAAAAGGGAGGCGTGCAGGATGCAGCCAATCCATGATTCTCTCTCATCATTGATGTTCCTATCTCTCTCTCCCTCTTCCTTCCTCTCTCAAGTCAATAAAAATATATTTTAAAAAAATAATAAAGTGACTATGTTTATATTATGTGAATTATATCACAACCTCAAAATAACCCTAGCGGCCTGGCTTTTGTCTTCCTTTTTTGAATCCGTACCTTACTTAGCATCAATGTGAATGGCCTTGTTTTAAAGTTAAAAAGCAATTCTAAAAGAGTTCCCCGTCTCTCCACGGTATCCATCACCCCACCTTCTACTCACCCGTCCAGCGCCATGGATATTCAAAGCCAAGTCTAACCCAAAGTAAAAAAAAAAAAAAAAAAAAAAAGAGGCGAACTCAGGGAAAGGTGCAGACCTCCTTCTTCCTGTGTTAAATAGAATTCTTGCCGGGGCGAGGCTTGTATTATTAAGACGTTGTAGGCCGAGATCAGGGTTCTCACCAGCACAGCCAGTCCAGTCTTCAAAGGCATCTGCCCTGAACCCCTTTCCTGCGTGGCTCAGAGCGACCCGGCTCCCCGCTGCCTTCCAGGCCTCGTTCTAGGGACCTGCCACATTCCCACCCCGGAGACATGCTTATGTGGCTGCCGCGGCTTCCTCTCGCCAGCAGCTGGTACACAGTGGTTACACAACAGCTACAAAACCGCTTGCTAAATAGACAAATGCATCTCCTCGGTGGACACTGCTTCCTCCTTAACTCTCAGAAACAACGCCAGGTCGCGGCCCAAATAAAACGGGGAGCAAGGGAGTCGCGGAGAGCCTCACGCGTCTGGATCGCCGACTTTGGGGAGCCTTTTCTCTGGCATGCGACTCACCTACCTTCTGTGCCCGGAGCGAGCGGGCAGCCGTGAAGTGCCCAGCTCTCACCCTGACGCGGTCCCAGGCAAAGGAAGCCGCTGCTTTCCGGGTGCCGAGCGCGAATAATTCTCCCACGATGAGCAGGCCCTCAAAACCCAGGGCCATCGAGGCAGGACGCTGGGGGTCCCACGATGAGCAGGCCCTCAAAACCCAGGGCCATCGAGGCAGGACGCTGGGGGTTTGCGTAAGATAAACAGAGGCCCTGATGTGGGACCGGGTTTTATGGTAGAAAAAACACAACTCGGGCCGGGACACGGAACTGTGCGTCTCCCTCCCGCACATTTCAAAGGGTAATCTCCCCCGCTGTCACCATTAAATCTTAATCCGTCGCCGCTCCGGGCACGGCTCATTGAGTCTATATGTACTGCTCCATTTCCCGATGATGCTTCCCCTCGGAAGGGAGCGGGGGGTGGGGATGGAGGTGGGGGGGGAGGGAGAGGATGATGTGGAGAGCCAGATGGGCCTCTTCACAGTTCATTTATCAAACCTAATACGGCCGGCTCCGCCCTCCTCTCGCTGGCGCTGGCGGTTAAACTTCCATATAATTTGGTAATCATTTTCATTATCGGCGGGGTGACCCGCAGCAGCCCATCCCGGGGCGCCGGTCCCCGCAGCTGCTCCCTCCCTGCCTTTCCCGCGGGCAGGCCCTCGGGATCATCGAGCCATTGATTAGCTGCGGGCCGACCTCGGGGCTGCGGGGGTCGGGACGGGGTCAGGGCGGAGGGCCCGGCCAGCTCTTTAAAAGCTCTAACAAGCTGTCCATCAGCGGAGGGGGGGGTGTAAACACAGCCAGGCTGCGGAAACCCCGCCCCGCTTCTGTTCACACTCACCCACATTCGCCCCGGCCTCTCCCGGGGCGCCCCGGCCCATGCAGCTCCGGGAAGCCGGCGGACGGCCCTCGGAAGCCGATTTGGAGGGGCTGTCTCTGGGGTCACGGAGCTGGGGTGCAGGAAGCCCTCAGCGCTCTGACGGGCCTCTGCCAGCACAGGGTTGGGGGACAAACATGGTCCCCCCACACCAGGCAGGACCGGCCTTTCCCTCCCACGGCCACAGGAAAGGGAACATGTGGTTTCGGTTTAGGGGGCTGCAGAGGGTCGTTCCTAACGGTGGCTCCTGGCCCCAGAGAGTCACACTTTTTTTTTCTTTTTTTGTTTGTTAATTGAGTGTATTGGGGGGACGTTGGTTAGTAAAGCTGTAAAGGGTTCGGGTGTGCAGTTCTATAACACATCCTCTGTCTGTTGCACTGAGTGTTCACCCTGAGTGACATCTCCTTCCGTCACCCTGTCTCCCCCACACCCTCTCCCACCTCCCCCACCCCTTTCCTTCGCCGAACTCTTTTTTTTTAAAAATATATTTTATGGATTTTTTACAGAGGAAGGGAGAGAGACAGAGAGTTAGAAACATCAATGAGAGACATCGATCAGCTGCATCCTGCACACCGCCCCCCGTGATGTGCCCGCAACCAAGGTCGGTGCCCTTGACCGAAATCAAACCTGGGACCTTTCAGTCCGCAGGCCGACGCTCTAGCCACTGAGCCACACCGGTTTCGGCAGTGGCCGCACGCTTGTCACAAACATTTTAAAACCAAGTTGCAGGCTGCACTGGGCACGCTCCCCGTGATGGCTATCCGGATGAGCCTGCGGAAGCGGGGAGCTGGGGAATCAAAGCAGCGGACGCAGCCTGCAGCTCCGCCCCCCTCGGGCCTCTGTGTCTGACCCCCTCGAAGCCCGGCTGTTCCTAACGGGCAGTGGAAGGCAATCTCAGCGTTTGGGGTCAACTTTCGGGGGGAAAAGATTCCCGTTCCCTCCCCTAACGGAACCCCGGTAGCTTCGATGCAAGGAAAATACAGCAGCCCCCTGCCTAGCCCCCAGTGAGCGCTAACTATTTTCTGTCCAAGCACGTTTTCCTCGTGTGATCTCCAAAGGGCACAGGCCCCAGGCCAGCCCCGACCCAGGCAGCACGCTCAGCACGGAGGTGGCGGGGGTTTTAGAACTTTCACTGCCACGTGCCCACACCGGATGGTGACGGGGGCCGTGCGAACCCCAGCTGGCCAGCCGGTGCGGCTTTGATGAGGGGAGGAGAGGTGGGGGGTACAGCCTGTTTACAGGGATCACGTGGATGAGTCTTGGAGCCAGGTCACCAGGATGGAACATCAAATGGGGGTGAGGACGGAGGGGGTGGGGGAGGGGTCAGGGGATACTTCATACTCAGGGGACGGTCTCCCGAGCTCCAGAGACACCCACCCTCTCCTGAGGTTCCCTTTCGGGTGTCTGGCCTGCAGGCGGCCTGCAGAGTGCTGGGGGCTGAACCCCTGCCTCCTGCCCGCTCACAGAGGACGTGAGAAATGCAGGGCAGAGGTTGGAACAAATACATGGACTTGAACCCTGGCTCCCGCTCCCGGTGAAACCGCGAGCAGGAAGGGCCCGAGGTGCCCGGAGCAGACTCTTCTCACCCGGGCCGTTCCGACCACACCGCCTGGTGACCTGGTGCATCGGGAAGTCACAGTTAACAGACCGAAAACACTCACCAGAAGTCCCCTCTGCTCCCACACTGGGTCTCTGAGCTTCGCTGTCTGGGGGGAGCGGGGGGAGGGGGGAGGAGGGGGAGGGCGATGGTCCGAGAGGGATTACAGGGCAATTTTTCCTTCTTTCTCCCTTTCCTATTTAATCAGAGTCACCAGGGGAAAATATAACCAAAGACCCAACTCAGACAGAGAAACCTCTTAGCGGTCCCCACACCGAGATGCTATTACTTAAGGGAATAGGCCTACTTGACTGACTATTCGGACTTAATGTTGCAACACGGAGAAAACCTAAAAATCAGTCACTGAAACGTCACGTGGAAATCACTGATTGGCTGTGGATGACACTGTCCCGCTCCGACCACACGCCAGGAAAGGATGGAAGGGGAGAGGGTCGTGGAGAATTCTAAAGTGATCGTTCCAACGCCCGCCCGAATTTACAGACGGCAGACGCTTTTGCAGGGACAGCTTTCCGAGACCCCATCGGCACGGACAGTTCCGACTCGGCGGTCGCCTTGCTCGGAAAGGGCTCCTCTTAGCCTTGTTCGGACAAATCTATTTTTACAATCCCTGCTTCGAGGAAAGCCATCAATTACCGCATGAAATGTCGCCACGGACTCACTTGGAGGAGATGACGGCCATCCATAAAAACGGTCCCGACGCCCGGGCGCACGGAACCCTTTAAGCACCGGGGAAGACTCGGAAGCCCCATCGTCCCGATTCCTCTCCCTCCCGCTCAGGGACAGACGATAAGGCGACCGCTTTTTAGCCACTGCAGACCGGAAGGCTCCCCCTGACCGGCGGGGGCCGTGGGCCCGGCCTCCCATCCATCCATCAGCTGTTTGTCGGATCAGAGCAGGAGACCCCGAGAGCCAGCGCACGAGCATCGATTCAGTGAAAACTGATGATCTGCACAAACCTTAGCCTTCTCCCCACCGGGCAGGCCGCGCGCAGGGCAAGGAGGTGGGGACCAGAGGCCTTCCGACGTGGCCAGTCCTGAGGCTGATTCACAAAGCTCACGCCACCCAGACACCCCGGCCCGGCCTGAGTCGCGAGGCGGGTCCTTTAACCCGGCGATGAAGCGGGTGCTTCGGCCTCAGGTACTTGGTGAGATGGCATGTGCTCAAGGTGCCAACATTTCCACGAGACACCACACCCGGGGTTAAGTCACTCCCGCACCTAGACGCCGCCGCCGCCACAGATCATCACGGTGAGCGGAGGTCCCTCCCTGCAGGAGAGCATCCACCTGCTTCCAGCCCCTCCCGTGCGAGCAGGAGACCCCCCCAAAACCAGCCCGCGTGTGCCAGCGGCAGCAGCGCCCTCGCCCACTGGCACTCACCTGGCGTGCCACTCCCTCCGCAGCGTCTGGCGCGCCGTGAGCGAGGCGAGGATGGCGGTCACCATGGCGTTCCTCTGGGCCACGGGGACCCCCTCTCTGCGCACTTCACGGAGCACCCCGTTTGTCTAGAAGAAATGATCCAAAAAAAAAAAAAAAAAGAGAGAGAGAGAGGGAAAAGAAAGAGTGAAAAATTAATAATACAAAAAAAAAAAAAAAAAAAGCCCATAAGCAAATAAGGACAGTAAATCAATGGCTGTTTCATTACAGTTCCCCCGCCGACAGATCGATACGGTAAATGATGGCCGGGAACGGCCGGCGTGGAGTTTGCGCTTAATCAATGGACACGGCGCGGGGGGCAAACGCTGGGAGCCCCGAGTCATATCCGCGGCCTGTGGGCGCCCCTCTCATTTTCTCAGGGCCCCCATAACTTTTTTCCCTGGGACGTGCCTACCGGGCGCTTTTATTAGATGTGATTTCCACGTGCCCTGCGCCCTGCTTTGTTCATTTTGCTTTTAAAGAAGTATTATTATTTTTTAAATATATTTTATTGATTTTTTACAGAGAGGAAGGGAGAGAGATAGAAAGTCAGAAACATCGATGAGAGAGAGACATCGATCAGCCGCCTCCTGCACGCCCCACTGTGGAGATGTGCCCGCAAGCAAGGTACATGGCCCCGACCGGAATCGAACCCGGGACCTTTTTCAGTCCACAGGCCGATGCTCTATCCACTGAGCCAAACCGGTCTCGGCTCGTTTTGCTTTTAAATAAAGAGAGGGTCTCTGACTTCCCCTCTCCGTGTTTCCTGCCCCCCCCCGCACCCCTCCCCACCACACACACACACCCAGCCGAGGCCTGCTATACGGCCCCTCTTACTGGAATCATTCATTCCTACTTCAGCCACATGGGTAGTTCTGTTGTTGTTTATCAATCTGCTTAGTTCCTACCACCCCTGGTCCTCCAAGAATTCCTGGTTTCCTGAAGTTCCTGAGTCCAGATCCTTTTCTTTATGTAAATATTGATGATTTCAGAGAGGAAGAGAGAGAGAGACAGAGAGAAACATTGATGATGAGAGAGAATCATCCATCGGCTGCCTCCTACACGGACCCAGTTGAGGATGAAGCCCACAACCTGGGCGCATGTGCCCTGACAGGGAATCAAACCCTGACCTCCTGGTTCATAGGTCAATGCTCAACCCCTGAGCAATGCCAGTTGGGTGTTTTTTTTTTCTCTTTTGATAATTCGAGTTACCCAATATCCTTTCATCAAAGTCCCACTTCATTCAAATTCGCCAGACTCTGTTTCTACTGCATCTAAAACCCCTACAGATGCAGCCCAGCTGGTGTGGCTCAGTGGTTGAGCATTGACCCAGGAACCAGGAGGTCACGGTTTGATTCCCAGTCAGGGCACCTGCTCAGGTTGTGGGCTTGATCCTCAGTAGGGGGTATGCAGGAGGCAGCTGATCAATGATTCTCTCTCATCGTTGATGTTTCTGTCTCTCTCTCTCTCTCTCTCTCTCTCTCTCTCTCTCTCTTTCCCCCCACCCTTCCCTTCCTCTCTCTGAAATCAATAAAAACATGTTTAAAAAAAACAACAACAAAAAACCTCCAAGGAACAGTGAAACGCAATTTGCCAACCTCAACCCAAGAGCATTTCAGATTTTTGTAGGTGTTTGCTTTATTGGTAGAACTGCAAAAATATTTCCATTCTGGTCAATGGTTTGGCAGTTCCTGATAAAAGTCACAGCGACACTTAATAAAGGACCCAGAAATCACATTTCTAGGGATCTAAAGAAATTAAAGCCTTATGCTTACACAAAAACATGTACAACAACGTTTACTGCATATTTTTTAAAATATATTTTTACAGACAGGAAGGGAGAGGGATAGAGAGTTAGAAACATCGATGAGAGAGAGACATCGACCAGCTGCCTCCTGCATGCCCCCTACTGGGGATGTGGCCGCAACAAAGATACATGCCCTTGACCAGAATCGAATCTGGGACCTTTCAGTCCGCAGGCCGACGCTCTATCCACTGAGCCACCCCGGTTTCGGCCGTTTACTGCATCTTGATTCATAACCGCTAGACGCTGGAAACAGCCAATATGTCCTTCTTGGGGTGAATGGATCCACACACGGTGGTGATCCATACGAGGGAGTCCCCACTGCCCAGCCATGCAACGGGACAAGCAAGTGACATATGCAGCCGTTTGGATGACTGTTGAAGGCAGCATGCTGAGCGAAAAGGGCCAGTTCCAAACGGCGAGGCCCTGAGGGGTCCCATTTACTGGCCGTTCTGGGAAAGGCAAATTATAGGGGGGGACAGAGAAAATCACTGGTGGCCGGGGATTAGGCTGGAGGAGTGTCATTACACGGGGGCAGCACGGGGGGGAGTTTTGGAAACATAGGCCTCTGTGTGTCCTGATTACAGTGGCGGTTACATGATCTTAGGCATATGTCAGCGCTCATGGACTGTGTATTCCCCAAGCAGTCTACTTGGCTGTCGGAAAATACCGTAAAGCTTACTTTTTCAGTGCATTTTCATCAAATGTTTAGGACAAGAAGGGATGCGGAGAACCCGTGTCCATACAGCTACATCGAATGAATAAGTCGTTAGCAAAAATACGAGGAAATAGAGGGCGCCGGCCCCCTCCCCCACAAAAAATGTATCCACACACTTAGTTATAAAGGCGGTGTTTATTAAAATAAATTTCATTTTCGAAACGGAGCTAGCAGCTGGTAAAATATAGATTCATTTGGGGAGAGGTGGGTTGTCTATCTAGATGACAAAACAAAACGTTACCACTTTTTTTTAAAAATATTGGAAAAAATATTTTAAAAAAATATTTCGGCCATTTACTGCATCTTGATTCATAACCGCTAGACGCTGGAAACACCCAATACGTCCTCCTTGGGGTGAATGGATCCACACACGGTGGTAATCCATACGAGGGGGTCCCCACTGCCCGGCCAGTAGGGGGTATGCAGGAGGCAGCTGATCAATGATCCGAGAGGGAGAGACAGAAATATTGATGTGAGAGAAACACGTCGATTGGTTGATTGGCTGCGCATTGGGGGGGTGGGTTTGAATGCGCATTGAATGTTCAGAGCCTCCAGTTTAGCGTGTCATGAAATTCAGAGTGCGCAGAAGTCCTTGCCCGGATGGAGACGTCAGAGTCCAAGAGCATTCCTTCCAGTAGGATCCGCGGTGCAATCTCCTCCTGCTGGTAGGGGGGCTCCTCGGGGGGCCGAGTGTGCACAGGAAATGCTAAGCGGCCCGTGTTCCCATCAGCAGGAACACGGAGCTGCTGTCTTCCAGCAAGCGCCGCTTTCCAAACAGGCTCCGGTTACCAAAAACACATCCCGCCTCCGCTGCCCGCAAAACACCGGGCAAGGCAGCCACAGGCTGGGGGCTCGGCCTGTGGGGGTGGAATTTCATCTCACGGCCCTTCTTTTCCAGCAGAAACCTCTGGAAACGCTGGCGAATCGGGAGGAGACTGCGACTATTCCGCAAGACGGCTGGCCGCTCGAACCCCAGCCGTCGCCTCCTAAATGTGGGCCTCGTCCACACGGCGACATGGAGTGGACCAGCGAACCTCCCCCAGGTCCTTGTGGGGACCGGGGCCCAGGACAGATGCCCCTGGGATGATGAGTTCTGTTTTGTCTTAAACTCACTTGTCGACCGGAGTGCTAAGTTGTGCTATTTTTTTAAATTTTTATCCTCACCCATGGATATTTTTCCATTGATTTTTAAGGAGAATTGAAGGGAGAAGGAGAGAGAGAAATATCGATGTGAGAGAAACGCATCGCTTGGTTGCCTCCTGCACGAGCCCCAACCGGGGCCAGGGCTGGGGAGGAGCCTGCACCCAAGGTACATGCCCTGGACCAGAATCGAACCCCAGACCTTCAGTCCGCAGGCCGACGCTATCCGCTGAGCCAACCCGGCCCGGGTGGCTGTGCTATTTTAACCAAAGGATTCCTGAGGGTGCCGATGACTTGAAAATGATAAAAAGGAAATCCATCTCTTAGCCTTTGCGACGGCATGGAGGGCCCTGCAGAGCACGATGCTGAGTGAAATCGGCATCACGTGATCGCACTCACAGGTGGAATCGAATGAGCCAAGTAAACTGGTGAACAAAACAGGCCCAGAGACACAGAGGCACGGAGCAGACTGCGCATCTCAGAGGGAAGGCGGGGGGTGGGGGGGGGGGTAGGGGGAAATCAGCCGAAGAACGTGTGTGCATCTATGCATCACCCTTGGACACGGACAATAGGGTGAGGAGGGCCGGGGAAGGGAGGTGGGGGCAGGCTAGAAGGGGTCACTGGGGGGCAAAGGGGGACATATGGAATGCTTTCAACAATAAAGATTTACTTAAAAAAAAGAAAGAAAGAAAGAAAGGAAATCAGACAGCCACTGAACACACATGGCCGTGAGGAGCCACCAGGGGCCAGCGGCCGGCCCCTCCGCACATCCCAGTGCTGGTAACCCGTGTCCTCGGAGGGCGGGTTCCCCTTTTTAGAGTCACTCCCAATTTTTTTTTTTTTAATATATTTTACTGAATTTTTTTTACAGAGAGGAAGGGAGATAGTTAGAAACATCGATGAGAGAGAAGCATAGATCAACTGCCTCCTGCACAACCCCTACTGGGGATGTGCCCGCCACCAAGATACAGGCCCTTGACTGGAATGGAAGCTGGGACCCCTCAGTCCGCAGGCCGACGCTCTATCCACTGAGCCACACCGGTTTCGGCTGGAGTCACTCCGGATTTTACCTGACATTTCTCCATTGGGCAAGCCCCCTCCAATGGCTTTGGAGGAATCACGGCATTGACTCCTTACCAGTCCTTCTCTGTGTCTGTCACTCTTGGGGTGCCTTTCTGGTTGAGGAGGGCAGGGGAAGGGTAATCACAATTTCGAATCGACCTTTAACTCCAAAACTCCGACTTCTCCAGCCTTCTTACACATCGGAGGACTCTGTCTAAGGCAGTGGTTCTCAACCTTCCTAAGGCCGCGACCCTTGCATACAGTTCCTCATGGGGTGGTGACCCCCAACCATGGAATTTTGCTCCTGTGATGCATCATGATGCAAATATCTGCATTTTCCGATGGTCTTAGGCGACCCCTGTGAAAGGGTCGTTCGACCCCCAAAGGTGTCGCGACCCACAGGTTGAGAACCGCTGGTCTAAGGAGTCGTGGGAACACACGGGGCAGCTCGCAAACACGGTTTAGTTGGTTCGCACAAAAGCAAACTCCGCCGCTGGTTTCCCAATTTATTTCAGGAGGCACACAGACACCAGGATGCCGGACTGCGTCCCCAGTCCCCCACCCCTTCCCCCCGCTCCCCCCAGAAAAGTAATGCGGTCCTTATGGGCGGAATGCCGACCCTCACCCTCTCTCCATGCGTATCTGCGCACACACATCACAGAGACAAGCTGGGGCTGATAATGAGGGCGAAAGGTCCGACGTGTGAGGAAACCCGGCTGAAGATGTTATCGTTGGGGAAAGCCATTTCCTCCCGCCCACAGGGCCACGCTGTCAGAAGCCGCCGGCTCCACTCTTCAGAAGCCCGCAACTTTTTCCCCTCCTTTCTCCTCCCCCCGCCCCCCACCAGCCCCTCTCTTTTTTTTTTTTAAGAAGAAGAAGAAGAAGAAAGACCCAGAACCCCCTGAGAGAGCCCCCATCCCATCAAAGAGAGAGAGGCCGATCAGTCCTCCTCCACGGACTGGACGTCAGTGTCAGGGGCGCCTCGGTGCGGCCGGAGCGCAGCGCTGAGTGATGCCCTCGCGTTCGCCGGGCACGCCGCCTGCGTGGGCCCCCCACCCCGCAGAACAAACAAACACGCCCGGCCGCCTTTCGGCCTCCTTCATCTCCCGCTCTGAGCCGGAGGCTTTTGGGGGTGCTCATGTTTACACAGTGTTAAAACTTTCTTCCCTCCCGTTTCCCGAATCTGAGAAAACACATCCTGGAGGACCTGGGCTCCAAGATAAGAGGCGTCCCCGCTGGGGGCCCGGCCCCTGGGCTGCTCCAGACTGCTGTCTGCCTGCCTGCCCTCCCCACCACCCCCGCCCCCCGGCCCTGCAGCTCCTCTGGACCCCGGAAGCGGGAGATAAGCTGGAAGCGTCTGGAAAGGGAGGCGTGAAGGCAGAAGAAGCCCAGCGGGTCAATGGTCAGGCAGTTCCTCCTTCCATCCAGCGGACGGAGCGGCCTCCCAGTCCCACCGGAGGCCAGGCGGGCTCGGTCCGTCTCTGGGAACCGCGTCTCGAAGCCTCGCAAACACGTGCCCGGGAGCCGCCGCTCAGCATCTCCCCACCGCACGCTGCGGGCAGAGGGAGCGGAGGACCGTGGGGAATGTCTGCGGGGAAGGGGTTCGGGGGAAGCTCCTCTGATCACTTTCCTCCGCTGCAGCGGCGCCTGCAGCGCGGGGTGATGGCCCGCGGTAACCGGGACGGCGCTCTGCACGAGGTCCGCCCCACAGAGCGCTCCACACGCAGCTGTGGTTCCTGCTGTCAGCAGTGTTGTGGGTACACGCCTGGGGGGGGGGAGGATGTAAAGTATGGGCCCCGCCGAAACCGGTGTGGCTCAGTGGATAGAGCGTCGGCCTGCGGACTGAAGGATCCCAGGTTCGATTCTGGTCAAGGGCATGTACCTTGGTTGCGGGCACATCCCCAGTGGGGGGTGTGCAGGAGGCGGCTGATCAATGTCTCTCATCGATGTTTCTAACTATCTCTCTCCCTTTCTCTCTGTAAAAAATCAATAGAATATATTTAAAAAAAAAAAAAAAAGAAAGTATGGACCCCGAGTTTTCCATGCTGAACGACAGCAGCTGTGACGTGGAACAACTCCTCCCCCCCAAGCACTTCCTCAGCGCCCCCCCCCACCCCGCTTTCTCCTCCCGGCACAGGAATCGCCTCCTCGCCTCCCGTATTTCCTAAAGCTGTGCGCCCCGCAGCCCGCCTGCCGCTGAGTGAGCTCCAGGCGGCCTGTCTCTGCCCACACGCAGCCTGGGCACCAAGGCGGGGAGTGGAGCTGCTCAACACGGCCCAGGGCACCGAAACCCGTGTGGCTCAGTGGACGGAGCGCCGGCCTGCGGACTGCAGGGTCCCGGGTTCGATTCCGGTCAGGGGCAGGTACCTTGGTGGTGGGCACATCCCCAGTGGGGGGGCGTACAGGAGGCAGCCGATCAATGTCTCTATCTCATCGATGTTTCTCTCTCATCAATGTTTCTAACTCTCTTTCCTTCTCCCTTCCTCTCTGTAAAAAAAAAAAAAAATCAATAAAATATATATATATTTTTTTTAAATAGCCCAGGTGTTTGTCAAGGGAAAAAAAAGGGAGGAAGGGACGGAGGAGAGAGGAAGGGGGGAAGAAAGTATAAAAGGAAAGAAGAAAAGGAGAGGAAAAAGAGAGAGAGGGAAGGGAGGAAGAAAGTATAAAAGGAAAGAAGAAAAGGAGAGGAAAAAGAGAGAGGGGGAGGGAGGAAGAAAGTATAAAAGGAAAGGAGAGGAAAAAGAGAGGGAGGGAGGGAGGAAGAAAGTATAAAAGGGAAGAAGAAAAGGAGAGGGAAAAAAAGAGAGAGAAAAGGAAGACAAATGAAGGAGTGCTGTTTCTGGAAGCCAGCTGCTGGGCCCCCGGCGCCCCTCGCCCGCTCTTTTCCGCGCACAACCCCGCCGCCCCCTGGCACGGGGACAAGGCGATGCGGACTGCAGTGCCTCGGCCGGCGCTCGGCCGGCTCTGGCCGTGATGAATGGCCAGAGACACGGCCGGCCAGATGGAGCGGGGAGCCCCGAGCCGTTCAGCCTGCGGCCCGGCCGGCGCGGCCCCGTGGCTCCGGGCACAGGAAGGAGGCCGGAGTCTTGGCCCTGACAGACAGCCCATTAAGAAATCTCCCCGCACCTCGTCCCGGCTCAGCCGCGGCCCGCTCTCGGGGGGCGGCCTCGTAAAACAGAAGCCGGCTTCGCGGTGAGTCTTAAATCTGTCCCGGGCGGCTCGGCGGCTGCCGCGCCTCCAACAACGGGCCTCTTATGACCCGAAACGGGATTTGGTTTCTAGGCGCGCCTCCTAACCGAGAGCCTTTCTTCCCGACCTTCATGGAGTTTGCAAAATCATTGTTCTTCTGGTGCCTCCCCACCTCCCCCCACCAGCCCCCCGTTTTCCAAGAAGCCGAAGAGATTCGCTGGCTTCCACCGCCTCGTCTTTGTCACCAGTTGCACGGTCCATGTGCCAAAGCTGACGCGTGGAGAGGCGGGAGAAACAGCAGGGTGATTCTTGCCAAGAGAGCCCCCGAGCCATTCTAGCTTCTGAAGCGTCCGCTTGGTTTAAAAACAAGGGCGGAGCTCGGCCGGTGTGGCTCAGTGGTTGAGCATCAACCAAACGGTCGCAGTTCGCTTCCCGTCAGGGCATGTGCCTGTGTTGCGGGTTCCATGTCCAGTGTGGGGCGCGCAGGAGGCATCCGGTCCATGATTCTCTCCCATCATGGATGTTCCTCTCTCTCCCTCTCCTTCCCTCCCTGAAATCAATAAAAATATATTTTAAATAAAAACAAGGGGAGGACAAACAAAACCTGTGTACACCCTCGTCCGACCATCACCCCCCCTTCCCCATCCGTCTGGGCGATGAATCTGCTCCACGCGGGAAAGCACAGCCACTGACTTTTCCAGCTGTCCTACTGTGCGCTATGGGTGGCACTCCACTCCGGGCCTGCGGCAGTCTGTTCGCTTCATCCGTGAGGACGATCTCTGCTGACTCATGTTCATCCGTGAGGACGATCTCTGCTGACTCATGATCATCCGTGAGGACGATCTCTGCTGACTCATGTTCATCCGTGAGGACGATCTCTGCTGACTCATGTTCATCCGTGAGGGCGATC
>JAAGEH010000452.1:2387334-2400992 GCA_011751065.1 Lasiurus cinereus | reverse complement strand
GGGCGTCTATTTCCTCGGCAGCACGCATGCATGCCTGTCTACACGGGTGTCTATTTCCTCGGCAGCACGCATGCATGCCTGTCTACATGAGTGTCTATTTCCTCGGCAGCACGCATGGATGTCTGTCTACACGGGTGTCTATTTCCTCAGCAGCACACATGCATGCCTGTCTACACGGGTGTCTATTTCCTCGGCAGCACGCATGCATGCCTGTCTACCCGGGTGCCCATTTCCTCGGCAGCACGCATGCATGCCTGTCTACACGGGTGTCTATTTCCTCAGCAGCACACATGCATGCCTGTCTACATGGGTGTCTATTTCCTCGGCAGCACGCATGCATGCCTGTCTACACGGGTGTCTATTTCCTCGGCAGCACGCAAGCTCCACGACGCAGCGACTCTCTGCCTTTTCGCCAACGCCAGGCACCCCGAGTCCTAAAGAAAAACCTCAGAGACCGTTCGGCAGGTTGAGCGGGCTTTGTGCCTGTCAGGTCGGGGAGATGCCTGCGACGATGAAATGCCAAAAACCATCCGGGCTCTCCTGGAAGAGGGCGTGGGAATGGCAGGCCGCGACCAGCCCAGGCCGCGGGGAACGCAGCAGGACGTGGACGGTCGGGGGAGGACGCTGGGGCGTCTCCGTCTCAGCCACAGAGAGGATGTGGGCCCTCTGCGGGGCGGGGGGGGGCAGGTTAGCATTGCCCCCTCAGGCTGAGACATGTTTATACACACCGGAGGCTGTGATACAACTCCCGGGAGAGACGGAGCCCAGGTTCTCATCAGGGTGACAACCGGGCTCTGAGGTCCCCAGCTGGGCCTCTGTTCCTCTGGGCCCTTCCGCCCCCAAAACGCAGACAACGGGAGGACCCTCTCTGGGGCCCCTCCCCACACTGGCATTCCAGGGTCCCACGGCCTGCACGTCCACGCCCAGCGGCCTGGGCACCGCCACCCTCGTCAACAGACAGCCGAGGAACGAGGCTGCGGGCCTCGAGAGGAACCGAGCAAGGACCGGTCTGACGGCGCCTCTGCCCCAGTTTCTGGGCCTCGCGAGGAATCGAGAGACATCAAAGGAGAAGACGCAACAAAAAAAGGCATAAAAGCTATTTGTTCTCCAGGGAAGTGCCACTCGGGTGTGGCTCGCTCCAAAGAGTCTCTGGTAACGTGAGACCGTGGCCCCCAAATGTCATTTCTCCATCTCCCTGGTACATGCGGGGACTCACAGGTAATGCCAGGCCTCAGATCAGAGAAGAGGGGGAGCATCGACCCGCGGGCCACGCAAGGCCTGCAAAATCATGTGGTCTGGCCCTGCCAAGGCATCAGGGGTGAGATAATGAAACGCTCCATCAAAGAGAGCAGGCTCATTTTTAAGCTGGTAATCTCTATGGCCCACGAGTGATGTCATAAATATCCACGTGGCCATCACCGCCTTAGATTCTCCAACACAATCTCCAACACAAGCCCGCCTCTGAAGGACAAACCTGATTATTAACCAACTAGATGGGGTGCATAAAATTTGTGCACTCGAGGGATGGGGGGCCCACAGCCCGGCCTGTGCCTCTCACAGTTCAGGAGCCCTTGGGGGATGTCTGACTGACGGCTTAGGCCGACATCCTTAGTGCTGCTGTGGAGATAAGAGAGGATCTCACCACCACTACTGTGCTCACCAGCCCAGGGGGTAGCTCCTGAGTTGAGCGTCTGCCCCTGGTGGTCAGTGAACGTCATAGCAACCGGTCATTCCACCGTTCAGGCAATTTGCATATTAGCCTTTTATTATATAGGATACCCTGAGAATGAACACATTGTGCCTTGGAAGTCATCAACCCAAACACTAGGAAACAGTAATGAGACATAAAGGGAAAACGTGAGAGTCTGGCAGACCTATGCAGAGAGGAGGGTGAGGCCGGCCCTAGCTGGCTTGGCTCAGTGGTTAGAGCATCAGTCTGAGGGCTGAGGGGTCCCAGGTTCGATTCTGGTCAAGGGCCCATGTCCCACTGTGGGCTTGACCCCCAGTACGGAGTGTGCAGGAGGCAGCCGATCCACGATTCTCTCTCATCATTGATGTTTCTTACTCTCTCCCCCTCTCCCTCCCTCTCTGAAATAAAATAAAATAAATAAAATAAAAAGGTGGGTGAGGCCCGAGTGAACATTCTGAACACTGATTTGGTCTTTCAAGTGGTGTGACTGGCACAGCATTGATGCCAGGCCCTTGGCCGCAGGATGGGGAGATACGTGTGGGAAAGGAAGCACCCCGTTTCCTCCGTGGGAATGCAGGTGGCCACGCCTGCTCTCTGAAGCAAGTCAGACAGCTCCTGAGGAACACCCTGGCCGTCGTTCAAAATGCTCTCGTGCAAGCACATAAGTCTCCAAGCTGTCCCCTGTGCAGGAGGCTCTGGGGGTGCTGTTTCCTCCAAACCACAATCCCAGCACCAAAAAAAGGAAAGAAAAGAGAGAAAGAGAGGAAGGAAGAGAAGAAGGGAGGAAGAAAGGAAGGGAGGGAGGGAGGGAGGAAGGAAGGAAATGAAGGAAGAAGGGAAAAAGGGAGGGAGGAAGGGAGGAAGGAAAGAACGACAGACCTAAGGTTTCCCCACCCCCAAAAAAGCCTTGCAAGTGGTTCGCACCTGGGAAGACCTGCCTTGGCCAAAGTCCCCAATGATTAGGCGGGCATTTCATTTGTGGGGGCAAAACAGAGACCCAGGTAGGAGAGCGAGGCCTCTGGTTTGGCACTCACACCGAAACCCTTTGTAGGGCTCTGATCCCACCCCTCGGCCCAGGAGCCCAGTCTGCCTCGTGGACGCCGACAGCAAGGGCGGCCCGTCCCATTACAGCCCAGCTCTTCCCTCTGTTCCAGCCCCAGACTTCCTGGGAGGGAGCAGGCTGCTTTCAAGCTCTTCCGTCCAAACGTCCCTCCTGGTCTGCACCCCTCGTGCCCAGCCCCCGGAGGACGAGCCCCCTCACATCACATGGCCTCCCCCCCCTCCCGAGCTATGCCGGGTCTCCAACGGAGGCTGGTCACCTGCGCGGCCCTTCCTGGGATCCGTCTGAAGTGCAGGCGAGCAGCGAGGATGAATATTAATACGCCTCCCCTCATCAAAAGCCGTCGCACACCCGAAGGATGATAAATATTTTAATCGGTTTGCCGCTTGTCTGGAGGAAGCTGGTTCACTCCTCGGGGATTTCCCTCGTTCGGCGCCCAAAACCTGTCCGGGGCGTGTGGCCTTCCCTCCGGAACTTGGGGAGCCAGGGCTAAAAGTCCCCACTTTGTTGGAGAACTCGTTTAATTAACTGCCTGGCAATTTGGCCCTTCTAGGTTTGCCAGGAATGGGAACTCTAAAATCATGAAGGATGCCAACGAATGGGACGGAGCTCCAGGATTCTAAGTTTTAGCAACACCGGGCAACTAATATCCTCCTTCCATTTCTCATTTAAAGGGGAGGATTTCTTGTATTTGCACAGGTTGTTTGCCACTGGTAGCTCCATCGTCTGGGTGTCAGGATCAAAGGCAGAAAATGGGGCATTCTTGGGCGCTCTGGGCTCTGAAAGTGTGTTTTCTTTTAAGGTGAAAGAGGTTTGCCGGCAGTGTTCGGAGGGTTAGGCTCGTTTTAAAATAAAAACAAGCCCAAGATATTCCTGTTCAGCAGGACCTAACAATTTTTAAAAAATATATATTTTATTGATTTTTTTACAGAGAGGAAGGGAGAGGGAGAGAGAGTTAGAAACATCGATGAGAGAGAGAGACAACCATCAGCCACCTCCTGTACTCTTCCTACAGGGAATGCGCCCGCAACCAGGATACATGCCCTTGACCGGAATCGAACCTGGGACTTTTCAATCCGCAGGCCGACGCTCTATCCACTGAGCCAGACCGGTTTCGGCAACAATTTTCATTAAATGTGCAGTTTGGGAGAATGTATGAAAAGCCAGGCCGGTGAACGCCGGTGTGAGGAACTTGGGGGACCGGAGTCCTGGCCTCACCTCCATTCTCTGTAACAAGTGGGGGCGGAGCAGCTACTATGTATCAGGCGCTGTGCTGGGAGCGGGGGACACAGCAGTGAGTGTAGCAAACGCCCTGCCTCCTGGGCAGTGGTTCTCAACCTTCCTCAGGCCGCGACCCCTGCATACAGTTCCTCAGGGGGTGGTGACCCCCAACCATGAAATTTGGCTATTATGCATCGTGATGTAAAAAAAATATCTGCATTTCCCGATGGTCTTAGGCGACCCCTGTGAAAGGGTCGTTCGACTCCCAAAGGGGTCGCGACCCACAGGTTGAGAACCGTTGCTCCTGAGGATTCTATCCGGTGGATGGAGGATTCTATCCAGTGGATGGGAGGATTCTATCTGGTGGGGACAGACAAGAAACATTGTATCCTGGTGGCGACCCACAGGTTGAGAACCGCTGCTCCTGAGGCTTCTATCCGGAGGAGACAGACAAGCAACATTGTGTCCTGGCGGCGGGGGAGGACAGGAAGCCGGAGAACTTGGTGGGAGTGAGAGAGGGAACGAGTCCCGCAGGTGAGACAGGGAAGGACAGTCCAGACAGAGGCAGCGCCATGCGAGGCCGCGAGGCTGCAGGAAGCTGGGCACGCTCTCCCGACAGAGAGGCCTGGGGGGGGGGGGGGGGGAGGACCCGCCAGGGCACCGCCCCGTTGCGAGGAAGATGGATTTCTGGGCGTGCGGGCGGCTTTGGGGAGTGAAATGACCTGCCATATGCGAAAGGCACGCTCTGGCGGGGTGCACGCAGGGCGGTGGAAGCGGGGGACGGTGGGGGCCGTTTCTGCAAATGGCGGTGGTTCTCACCAAGGTGGCGGCGCAGGGGCTGGGGAGGGGGGCGGGGGGACCCCGATCAGGAACATATTCTGAAAATAGAGCTCACCGGATTCACTGCTAAATCGAGAGGTAAATCGAGACAAGTCCGAGGTTGACACTGCTTGAGCTCTGCGATCCTGGGAGAAAGCCTTGGGGGGTTACAGGATCAGGAGTTTGGTGCTGAGCATCAACTTCTGGACCAGGAGGTCCCGGTTCGATTCCCAGTCAGGGCACATGCCCGGGTTAAGGGCACTGTGCGTGTCGGGGAGAAGGTGGTGCTAAAAACGTCTTCCCGGGATGCCGGGGCCACACTTCCCGGGACGCTGAAAGGACCACGTGGCACAGTCTGCTGGGGCTTGCGAAAGGCCGTTTTGCAGATGTCAGGGGGGAGACAGCAGGCCATGCGTATGTCACCGCAGTGCGTGCAAGAGCCAAGCTCCCATGCCCAGGGCCCCCCCGGCCCGGTGGGCTCCGGCAGGGGGCACACATTTCCCCAGAGAGACATTCTGCCAAGTCTGGAAAGGTCCCAGCCCGGCCCCCCAAATAGTTAGCCCCGGAGGAGCCCCGAGCTCCAATCTGGACGCCATTGGGAGTCCCCATAGCTCTAGGCCAGCAGTCGGCAAACTCATGAGTCCACAGAGCCAAACATCCACAGGACAACGATGGAAATTTCTTCTGAGAGCCAGATTTTTTAAACTTAAACTTCTTCTAATGCCACTTCTTCAACATAGACTCACCAAGGCCGTGGTATTTCGTGGAAGAGCCACACTCACGGGGCCAAAGAGCCTCATGTGGCTCGCGGGCCACCGTTTGCTGACCATGGCTCTGGAGCAGCGGTTCTCAACCTGTGGGTCGCGACCCCTTTGGGGATCAAACGACCTTTTCACAGGGGTCGCCTAAGACCCTCGGAAAATGCAGATATTGACATCACGATGCATCACAGTAGTAACATTTCATGGTTGGGGGTCACCACCCCATGAGGAACTGTATGCCAGGGTCGTGGCCTTAGGAAGGTTGAGAACCACGGCTCTAGAGGATGGGGATGGAAGGGGAGGGATGTTGCCTGGAGGAGACTCGGTCCAATGGCTCTGAGAAACGGCCCCACCTCCAGGACCACCCACTGCTCCCTCTGCGGCCCCGCTGGCGGCTGCAGGGTTCCCATTGGACAAACCCCTCTCCTGGGATCGGCATCCTTTCTTCCCCAGGTCACCCCCCTCTGCTTTTTGTTGTTTAATTCTCCCCCGAGGATCCTTTCTCCTTGGTTTTTAGAGTGAAAAAGAGAAGGAAAGACAGAGAGAAACGTCCCCATGAGAAATTCATCGATTGGTTGCCTCCTGCATGTGCCCTGACCAGAGAGGAGCCTACAGCAGAGGTAGGTGCCCTGGACCAGAATCGGACCCAGGACCCCTCAGTCCACAGGCGGACACTCTATCCACTGAGCCACACTGGCTAGGGCCCATAAGGTAACATTTTTAAGGACCATTCAATTTTCCCAACCGACTTGCAAGGGGAAATCCCAAAATATTGAAAATATTCCCAACAGTGGGCACATCCTTTGGAAATCTTGCTTCCCTTTCAAACCGATAGGTCTGCTGATTATTTTTTTTAAACACGACTTCATTTTCCTAGAGGTTCTTCTAGAATATTCTTCTATAATCAGACAATCATAGACTAGAGCTGGATTTCAGGTCCTACTCCCCACTTTACCACCCCCCAAAATTAAAATTAAAAAAAAAAGAGGAAGAAGAAATCATATGTACCCTTGTTTTACGCTGCATCTTTTCCTGGTAAGATGAGAACCCCTCCTACCCCAACCTGGCACCAGGGTTTCTGCGTTC
Source organism: Lasiurus cinereus (assembly GCA_011751065.1). Lineage (NCBI taxonomy): Eukaryota > Metazoa > Chordata > Mammalia > Chiroptera > Vespertilionidae > Lasiurus > Lasiurus cinereus. The sequence continues at coordinate 2,394,355 of JAAGEH010000452.1, read as the reverse complement.
ACACCTGAGAAGCTATGATGGTCTGCCAGCCAAAGCAATCCCAAATAAATGCCAGCAGCCCGGGCTGTAGGCCCTCCCTCCCCCATCCCTCCCCCCCCCCACTTAACCTCCCCCCCAAAACCCCGGGGAAAAGCAGCGGGATTCTCACACCTTCCCATCAACAGGAATTCCAGGGCAGTTAAAAGGATTTCAAACAAAAGAATTCACCTATTAAAAAATATATCCGGATATACATATATTTACAGTGTGTGAAATGTGTATGCGTGTTTGCGTGTGTGCATGCACGTGTGTGTGTGTGTGTGTGTGTGTGTGTTTAATAACAGTCAGCGAAAGGTAGCTGGCGCCTCAGAAACCGGGGTTCACATGGAAACCGGACTGTTGTGCCAGTTCATCTCTCACGCTAACAGAAGTTAGCTCCTGTGTCCTGGTCTCACCCGTCCCGGCGTCTCTCAGCCTTGCTCCCCCATAGTGTGCAGAGCAGACCCGCCTCTGAGCAATCCTGGGGCGCCCCCGGCCCGTCCATCCTCGCACCCGCACCCGCACCGATGAAGCTCGGCGCTCAGCAGCTCGCGCAGGGTTAACGGCAGCGCAGCCCTGAACCCACGGGCCGGCTCTGATGCTCCGGGAGATACTGTCACCGGATGTATCCTCCGAAGGATTCTATTCAGCGCCGCCGTCTAGCAGTACAAAGCTGCAGGCTGTAGAGCTTTCGGGAACATAAGTATCGCTTTTTTCTGCGGCCCGGTATCTGCGCGTGAAATTCTCCAAAGGGGTTTAAGTATTTACCCTGAACGCTATCAGAGGAGTTCTAAATTCTTCCTTATCCACTCGCAAACACACTTCCAAGAGAATCCGGAGCGCGGCCCTTTGTGCGCACGTTCTGTCTCTTATGGCGGAGGCCGGAGTGCTCTCGGAATGGTAAATTTCGTCCCCCCCAAAAAGACAGGGTACACAGCGGCGCTTTTTCTTTTTTCTCTCCCATCACCACGGAGTCTGCAGCGACTCAGGGAAAGAAACGGGAAACGTGTGAGCGAAATCCAGGAGGGCAATCAAAGAAGGAATCAAAACGTGTTCACCATTCACTGCTGTGGGGGGTGGAGGGGGGGGGGGCGTGGGGAGAACCGGGGTACAGAAGGCCCCAACCTTCAGTGAACGCGCGGCAGATAATAAAAATGGACGAGTCCGGGGTTTTCAGCCACTGGAGGCTGAAAAAAGCCTTTCTTTTTCCTCCCTCTTTTTACCCCAAATTTCCAAAGCTAAACATAGCGGTCTCCAAACTCGGGGTCTGCATACGTCATGTGAATGATGGGGTGCCTGTGACTGTTTACCTGCCCCCAATCTTGGCTTATCCCGGGCCCCTCAGCACTGCACCCGTCAAAAAGAAAAAAGAAAAAAATGGAGAAGGGATTTGAAATTCTAATGTGAAACCGCCTGCCACCTCACACCAGATCTTAAATGACTGGAATACATGCCTGCTCCCGTTTCAGAAACGCCACCTCTTAAAGAGAGAAGACAGGATTCGGTGAGCAAAGACAACATGGTACATACATTAGCCCTAAAGGGGAAAGGCACCCGTACATATGTCCACATACGCACGTGAGTCCGCGCCTTCACCATCGACAGGGACAAAATATTCATCTTCATTTGTACGCTCTCTTGCTCGCGCCCTCCAAAACCTTTCTTTTTTAAAGAAAGTTTAAACCCAACTCGGCTAAGGGAGCTATCATGTGATAGCAGAGACCCGAGATTGGAGACAGCGGCCTTGTGCTGCTCTTCGATTCCCGAGATTTCCATCTCAAGGGCCTTCATTAATCTCTCCCCCAACAAACAATCGGCTCCTGGGTTCCCCCTGCCCCCAACTGCATAACCTACACTGAGGGGGGCTCACCAGACCAGAGGGTTAGCAGCCGGAGTAACGAGGGGAGAGGCGTGACTCATCCTGAGATCACACGGTGGCCACGGGCTCGTAAAGGCCGGCCCGCACATTCCAGAGAGCCTTTCTCTCTTAAAACTTTTTTTAAAAATATACTCTATTGATTTTTTACAGAGAGGAAGGGAGAGGGATAGAAAGTCAGAAACATCGATGAGAGAGAGACATCGATCAGCCGCCTCCTGCACGCCTTCTCCTGGAGATGTGCCCACAACCAAGGTACATGCCCTTGACCGGAATCGAACCTGGGACCCTTCAGTCCACAGGCCGATGCTCTATCCACTGAACCAAACCGGTTTCGGCATCTCTCTTAAAACTTTGAACAGCAAGGAGCGGGGAACCGTCTGAAAGACACCACCTCCTCGGTTTCCGCGTCTCCCGCTTCTCTCTCCCGCGCCCCATTTGGAGCATCATCGGGGAGAAGGAAATGATGAAATGCCGTGTGGCCCCCCTAACATAACGACACTTGGTGTCAGACACGGCTTCTGAACGGATTCAATCAAGGGATCCAGTCCTGGCTCCTCCCCGCCCAGCCAATGAGCGGGAGGGAGGCCGGGGCCCCAGCACTGTCAGGCCGGGAGGTGCGACTCGAAGCACTCAGAGCCGTCAGCCTGGACCGCCATCCCTCCAAAGAAGACAGCGACGAAACCCACACCAGACACCTCTCCCCGGTTAGGACTCAACGTCAGTCCCTCTGCACATGTCTCCTCCGGAAACTCTTCCAGAATGCTGCCACTGGATGATGGCCTGTTTCCCTGAAAGTAAGACATCCCCCGAAAATAAGACCTACTTCCAGTTTTGCCTCTCGCTGTCAAATAAGGAACCCTCCCGAAAATCAGGCCTTCCCCGATCATCAGGCCTCCCCCGATCATCAGGCCTCCCCAGAATAGAAGGCCCCCGAAGCTACCATCAGGCGTCTGACCCCTGATTTAAAGAGACCTCGCCCTGCCCGAACAGCTCCGGCTGCGCTGCGGCCCATCAGGGAGCTGGTTTGTGATGACAGCGACCACCATACAGTAGACAGGTCATAAATGTCCTTTTTTTTTTGTTCAACAATAAATGTGTACCGTCTTCTTCTTACGGAAAAATAAGACCTCCCCTGAAAATGAGACCTGGCGCCTCTTTGGGAGCAGAAATTAATAGAAGACGCTGTCTTATTTTCGGGGAGACAGGGTAGCCAACGGAGCTCTGAAAAGAGCCGCGTGCACGGTGGCAAGGCCAGGAGGAAATGTCACGGGGGTAGAGGACACCACGCCCGGCCCCGCCGCCCGCGTCCCTGTGAAGCTGACAGCGTGACAACGTTCCGAGGCGACATAAATGTCAGCGGGGCGGCGCGCGATACCAGACCCGCCGAGACCAGCGGCCTATCGGCTGCATCGCGCCTCGCAGGAGACGTGGCTTTTCAGGCTTTTTCCCGTTCCCCCTCACCCACAGCGCCAGCCGGTGCGGGCCTTTCAAATGGTAACGCTCCCTTACCCCGAGGAGGGCCTGCTCCTCATCCCTCCTGCTCCTCATCCGGGCCTCCTGCAAGCGGGCGGGGGGCTGACTTAGAAAAAAAAAACAAAAACCAGAAGATACACGTATGTATTTGAATCGGGGTGCGGGGGTCTGATGCCTCCCGGAGCACAGAGCCGAAGGACAGACAGGAAACCTTAGACCCATTTCTCTCCCGGGCGGGGAGAAAGCCGTGAGCGGCCTCCGGGTTAATCTGGGAGGTAATATTCAGGGGAGACGAGAGATATTTTATCAGAATGCCATTCAAACCGAAGGGTTCACATTTACATCACAAGAGGGGGCGGCCAGTAAAACGGTCCTGGGGGACAGGAATGGCAAGAATAAACAGCGCGATAAAAAAAAATTTAAACACACACACACACACACACGCACCAAAAAACCCGGGTGCCGGCTAGACCCGAGCGCGGGCAGCAGAGGCCGGGGATCGGGCAGACAGCGGGGCGCACTTTCTGAAACAGGCGGCGGGTTAGGACATGCGGGGCAATTACCGCTCCGGGCAGGACGCGGTCTGGAGGCTCCTGCTCCTTTCTCCTTCCCTGTCTGCCCTGAGCCCACGCCTTCCAACCACCAAGTGGAAAGAAAGGAAAAATAAAAGGGCGCAAAGACAGAGAGAAATTCCAGCGCCGGCTCCTGGCTGCGGCGGCTGACTCCCCAGCAGAGGGGAAACGCGGCGCGCACCCGGCCCGGGGTTCTCTGCTTCATTTTCTCCCCGAAAGAGACGGATGCCACGTTCATCAGAGAAGTCTTCCCACAACACACACACACACACACACGTGATTTTACGATGCCAAAAACAAAAAAGGCATAAAGATAAAGACGCATTTGTCTAAAAGGATAATAAGTCTGCGTAGTCTATTCCCTGCAAGCCACGCACAGCATCGCATTCAGAAACGCCGCTCCCATTACTCTAATGCTACGGGATCCAAATGCGCACCAAACCCTGCACTTTTTATGTTAAATTGCTGTTGAATTTGTTAACCCACAACTGATTTCCTGTGTTATGGAATCTGGGAGATTACGGCGAGCGTGGAGCAACGGGGATAATTCGCGACAGTTAGTGATGCATTTGTATGCGTTTTCCCTGAAAGGCCGGCATCCCGGCGCCTCCGACCGGCAGCTCAACATTGCCCCCTACTGCTTGCCGCTGGAAACGAGGAGGCGGGCTGGGTGCAAAAGCAGGAATCGAACCTGCCAGGGCCAAGTTCACGAATCCCAGCCCCGATGGTCCTGCCCCGACAGAACCACGGGCGTGTGGACCTTTCCAAGGCTCATTCGCCTCCAATCGCAAAAAAATAAGTTGTTATGAATTTGTCCAAAGCTGGTTAAAAAGGGCTTGAAGCCACGCTGAGATTTAATTTAGGAGAAACATCCCTTTTATCTCGGCCCAACCTCCCCTCCGCTGATAGTGATCCTCGGGGGCTGAGGCAGACACTGAGGCCATTCATCCGCCTCTGGAAGGCTCGGCGATGCCCCGCCCACAGCCGGGAGCTGGCTGGAGCAGTCCCAGCTCTGCTCTTCTCTTTGCGCGTCTTTCACAGGAGCCTTGGACAGTAAAGAGCAGATACGCCATCTCCTGCAGTATCACCCCCAAACTGGAAAATCCAAACATCCTCATGAAATTTCTCAGAGGAATTCACCAGGAGCATCCCTGGCAAGCTCACAAGACCCAAGATCTTACTTTAAAAAACAACAACAAAATCTTGAGCCAAAGCAACTGCGAAGCATTTTGAACAAAATCAGTGAGTTCTGCCCAGCCAGCGTAGTAGCTCAATGGTTGAGCGTCGACCTATGAACCAGGAAATCAGGGTTCGATTCCCGGTCAGGGCAGAAGCCCAGATTTCGGGCTCCATTCCCAGTAGGGGGCGTTCAGGAAGAGGCTGATCAATGATTCTCTCTTATCATTGATGTTTCTCTCTCTTTCCCCCTCTCCCTTCCCTTCTGAAATTAATAAAGATATTTTTTTTAAAAATCAGTGAGTTCCTTTCGTATTCGTCCGCCAATTCTAATTCCCGGAGTTGTCTGCTTTCCATCCCAAAGCCAAGCTGAGCCTCAGGTTCAGCACACAAAGGAGTTCAGACTCAGATGTACGTGGGCGAAGCCAGGATAGAAAAAAAAAAAAAAAAGGCCTAAAAGTGAAGCTGCCTCTACATATCCACCCCATAAAAATATCCATCCGCCGAAACCGGTGTGGCTCAGTGGATAGAGCGTCGGCCTGCGGACTCAAGTGTCTCAGGTTCTATTCCAGTCAAGGGCACATACCTTGGTTGCCGGCACATCCCAGTAGGGCGTGTGCAAGAAGCAGCTGATAGATGTTTCTCTCTCATCGATGTTCCTAACTCTCTATCTCTTTCCCTCTCTGTAAAAAATCAATAAAATATATTTAATATATATATACATATATATATATATATCCATCCCCCATAAACGGAGCGCAGGCTCCACAGGCTAACTGCAGCCACAGAACTCACGGAGGAGGATGGACTTCTCCCTACCCCCAGCTCGGGTTTGCCACGCCCCGATTTGCAGGGTTCCTTTCTGCGGGGAGCCCCGTGTCTGGGATGCTCTCGGGGCTCACAAGCAGGGTTACCGCACCCCTTCCTCAGACAGCCCACCCTGGACAGCCGCTGTCTGGGAAGCAGGGGCTTCTGGGTGCTGAGCCAGACTTTCCAGTGGGGCCCCTCCGGGGTGGCGACGTGATTAGTAAACAGGGATTAGAACAGCGCCCCGTTTTTGCAAGTCAGTTTATTGTTTCCGGCGCATTTCCCAGTCTGTGCAGGGCGCTCTCTCAGCGGGCCAGCAGGCTTCTATCCCTCTCCCGCTGCACTCCAAGGTCCACTGCCCGGAGGAGGGATCATGAGGTACCTGGAGCCGGCCTCCCCGAGTTCAAATCCCAGCTCCCCACTTAGAGTCAATGACCTTGAGGAGGTGAGGTGGCCCTTTTGTGCTTGGTCTCCTGGTTTGTCAAGCAGAGGGAAACGGCACCTGCTTTTTGGATGGGGCTGTCCTCCGGGTTAAATGAGTTAACCAGGAAGCGTCAGAATGGTGTCCTGGACTGAGCATCATGTATATACTTGCTATGATCCCTATCAGTTCAATGACGGCCAGATTCAAGCCCCATGGGGCCTCTACGCCTTCCCACGACATTTCCCACCACGTGCTCTGGATTCCTTGTCTCAGGCCTCCTCCTTCTCCCCCTCCTCGCCCCCCACTTCTGATCTTGTTTGTGCAGTTGCTGGAGCCTAAATTCCCCTCCACGTGCCGGGTCTGACCCTCTGCCTCCCCAGCCAAGCCCCCCAAAAGCCACCTCAGCAGTTCCCAGCAGTGCCAGCTCCCCTGGTCTGAGTCCAGGCCTCGCACCTGGGGTGTGTGATCTTTGGAAACCCTCCCTCCCGGGATTTCACGTGAGTAATGCACACCTGGCGCTCCCACGTCTCCCTCCTGGTCCCCCGAAGGGGAGGGTTCCCGGCACCAGCTGCACAGCAGGCTGCCTGGGCCTCCAACTCGCCAGGCCGCTGGCTGGGGGATCTTGGGCGCTGGGGGAACCTTGGGCGCTGGGGGACCTTGGGCGCTGGGGGA
>JAAGEH010000452.1:2375590-2387324 GCA_011751065.1 Lasiurus cinereus | reverse complement strand
GGCGCTGGGGGAACCTTGGGCGCTGGGGGACCTTGGGCGCTGGGGGACCTTAGGCACTGGGCACCTTGGGCGCTGGGGACCTGGGCGCTGGGGACCTTGGGTTCGGCCCACATTTCTCGAGGCCTTGGTTTTGCCATCTAGAAATTAAGGCTCACTGCGGTTTCTGCGGCTCACGGCACTGTTGAAAGAAGCTTAAGAGCTGGTAGAGGGAACCCTCTGAACAATGCTGGCGCATATACAAGTGCAGACGCTTTTCAGATACCGTTGTTTCACTTTCCTCCCCGCATCCTGACTAGCCTTCCCTCGAGCGTCTGACACAGTGCCTCATGGGAAGTAGAGTTCCAAAGACGTTCATTCAGCCGAACCGAGGTCACCCTGACCCAATCCCGGCTGTGCATTCCCTTCCCGGAAGGAACCTGGCTCAGTCAGTCAGAAGGGTGGCCCCTGTATTCACGCAGGCGCCATGGGCAGCGGGGAAGCTACCCAGCGCACCTCCCGACACCAGGGGCCCCGCACTTACCGCCCCCTCCATCCTCCGCCACATCTCCTCCAGCCGGGCCATGGGCTCACACCACCAGTCGGTGCACTTCTGGGGTCGACTGCCTTGGAACCAAAACTGTCTCAGCCACTCGAACTCGACCTGCGGGCGGCAGAGACCAGGGGGTGGTTACAAGGCCCTGTGACGGACGGACGGTCAAGGACAAGGGCTTCGTCGCTCAGTCTTCTGGCAGGAACTTCACAGCAGAGGAGTGGGGAGAGGGAGGAGGGAGGAGCCCAGCCTGACCAGGTCCCAGGGCCACATGCAGCCTCCGAAGTGTCTCTACGCTCAGGGCAACAGCCCGGCCCAGGCTGGGGGGGATTTGCTGTCACACTCGCCGGTCACACCGGAGGCGGCTGTAAGTCAATCAACTACAAATACTGACAGCTTAGAGTGTGATGGGGAAGGTATCATCAACGTCTGCTTTTATCTGATGTCTTTCTTAGAGATTAGCACGAAACGCAGAACACAGACATGTCTGCGGAGATATCTGTTGCAAGTTTCTTCGATTGAAAACAAGGAAGCACCCAGCTGGTGTGGCTCAGCGGTTGAGCATCGACCCAGGAACCAAGCGGTCACCAGTTCGATTCCCGGTGGGGCACATGTCCAGGTTGTGGGCTCCCTCCCCAGAAGGGGGCGTGTGTGCAGGAGGCAGCCAATCGAGGATGTTTTTCTCTCATCCATGTTTCTGTCTGTCTCTCTTTCTTCCTCTCTCTCTCTATAAAACAAACAAACAAAATCAATAAAAAGTATTTTAAATAAATAAGTAAAAAATAAAATAAACAAGGAGGTTAGCTGTGGGCCAGGAGGAACTGGTGTTAAATGCTATCCCAGGGCACCGTGCCACTAAACAGCATGAAGTTAACTCTGGAGGCGCGCAGCCACTAGCCCCACGGAGCCACGCAAATGGCCACTTTTCAACGGAGGGCAAATGACCACAGGCACAAAGAGCGGCAAAAACACTGACAGTATCCTCTTCCTCTGGCCCTGCTGTGGCAAACAATGACCGCGGAGGTTGCGGTGGGGAGTAAGTGGGTTAAGAACGCACGACCTGCGATGTGCCAGGCGCTTGCCAGCTGCTGAGAATAGCAAGTGAACGGGGCACGAGGCCTAGAACTTCAAGGACCGCTGAACACATCAGTCTAACCCTACGGATGCAGCAATCAAGTTCAGGCCAGGCCCCGTCCCCAGAGTCTGGTCCCTCTGGAGGTGGAGAGTCACAGCTTCCTGAATAGAAATCAGAGGCAAGCCATCGAGGGCGGGGCGGGGGGTCGGAGGGGAAGCACGCGCTGCTGACAGTGGCCAAGGACCCTCCCCAGGGGATGCTGGTCCCCAAGCACGTGACAGCGGGGAGCCCTCTCAGAACTCGTGATGCTTTACACTAGGCTCCTGGTCCCCGTCGGGCACTTAACTGGAAACTCACAGCCGAAGGGCCTGTGGGGTCTGGAAAAGACTCCTGAGCCGTCACAGGAAAACGGAAACAAGCTCACAGTGGTGTGGCCCCAAAACCCGTCTCTGTAACCTTCTTAACCCACCCCTGCCTTCTCCGCAGAACGGCCAAAAAAGAGAGGGATCTGGGGTGGGGGTGAGGGCAGGCGGGAGGGGGTTAATGAAGGCGAGAGGTGGACATATATAATACTTTCAGCAAGAAAGAAGTATTTTTTAAAAAGAGATCAATCCAGGTGAACTTTCGTCCTAAAACGTCTAGGAAAAGTCTGAAGGGAAGAAGCAACAGAATCCACCCGCCACCTGCACCTGCTTGGTCCCGGGGCACTTCGCCATAAAGAGAGCGAAGCTTGGGAGATTCTGAAATCCTCTTTTGGACTCTCGCAAGGGAGCAAATGTCACCTGCTTTCTCTTCAACCAAGTGACCTGATTTGGTCCCAGGTCAACTCAAGGAGTTCCTTCACGAGATGCGTGAACGTGGCCAGCAGGGTCAATAGGTCACTGCAATCGCGAAGAGAACCTCAGAGAGGCTAAGGACCGATCTAAAAGAGCTGCCTTCTGAGGGCCCATGCACAACAGCTCTCATCAGGACAGGACCAGAACTGAAGGGTGTCCCGGGTAACACCTGCTCTTAGAGGCTGGATTCCACATTTCTCGTTTCCGAGAAGGAAAACCAACTATTCAAGAACACAGAGGACGCCCGGCCAATGTGGCTCAACGGTTGAGCATCGACCTATGACTCAGGAGGTCATAGTTCCATTCCCGGTCAGGGCATATGCCCAGGTTGCACGCTCGATCCCTAGTAGGGGGGGCGTGCAGGAGGCGGCCAATCAATGATTCTCTCTCATCATTGATGTTTCTCTCTCTCCCCCCCACTCTTCCACTCTGAAACAAATAAAAAAATATATTTTATAAAAGGAAAAATCCTGCTTCTAACAAAAATCTTTTCTAAGCATGTTAAGTTGCAAAAAAAATCTATCTTCTTGTGCATTTGGCTCCAATCCCAAAGTAACCCAACTGCTTAGTTAGAAACCATCTGAGACAAGGAAAGCAAGCCACCTCTAAACCACCCAGCCCGAAAGCCTGCAGCACCCCAAACTTGACCCTCTCCTTAGTCCGGCAGAGGCATGTGGCCTTTAAGACGGGGCATGGCAAACAACCAGGACCTGGGGTAACCATTATGGACTCTGACGCTTGCTTTCCCAACAGGACGCGGCATTCCCAGGCTAGCGTGTCTGCCCATGTGCCCGGACATATGGATTTGATTCCTGAGTAAGGAGATGACCCTGAAGAATGAAAGACTCGGGGGTGGAGAAGACTGGAACGCACGCTTCCTTCCATTCGGGTTCTCTCCCTCCGTCCCAGCGTGGGCTCTCAGAGCAGCAAGGTTTCTGATCTACAGCCGCCCCACGTCGCTAACATATACAATGTCAGAGGCGGCCAGCCTCCTTCTGGAGCAGAGGCGCTCAGCTGACAATTCTGCAGATAAACACTGTGATTTCACAGATTTCCCCCGCCCCGCTGGGGAGAACAAAACTTCAGTCACAGACGAAGATCGGAAAAGACAGGGGAGAAAACAGCCCAAACGCCTGGGCATACATTCTGCCAGTCCCACTCCTAAAATGGCAAGGTGTTTAGAGAAGGAAATTCCCGTATTTTCCAGCGTATAAGACAACTTTTTAACCCGGGAAAATCTTCTCAAAAGTCGGGGGTCATCTTCTAGGGCGAGTATATCCCAAACTCTATATTTTAACTGGAAAAGTTGGGGGTCGTCTTATACGCCCAGTCGTCTTATACACCGGAAAATACGGTAGATACAATTTTCTTCACTGGGAATGCAGAGAAAGACCTAACTTTGCTCCCCAGTCTTCCTCAGGGTGGTCACCGGGGCGGACGGTGCCAGCTGGCAGCCACGTCTCCGGCCAGGACAGAGGGGAGAGAAGGTGGGTCCCTGCCCCGGCGCAAGGCAGGGAAGAGTCAGTCTTGGGGTTGGCTGAGCTTCGGAGCCGCTCTGGTTTCCCTGAGAGGCAGAGCTCTTTGGCCCTGGGGTCTGCAAATGAGGGCAACGTTTCCCAAGCTGCGAGAAGGGAAGCCCCTGTCCTTCCAGGGGACCTTCACACCTTCAAGGCACCATCTCTGATGCCGCCTCTCCTAGAACGCACAGCCTCACTCCTGCTGCTCACATCCAACCGCCCCTGAGCACTGTCTGCACTGGCTGTTCCCTCTTCCCCAACGCTGTTCCTCAGACATCCGGCAGGCTCACTCCCTCACCTCCTTCATGTCTCTGCTCCAATGACGTCTTCTCAGTTGGATGTTCTCTCCTGATCTCAATCTCTGTCACCTGGCTCTGACTGGGGTTTTTCTAGCACCAATAAATACCTAACATGATGAGTAATTATCCAATGTGTTATGGTTATTATTTATGGCCACTTCCCTATTTTCTTTATCCATCTATCCTAAAGCACCCAGAAGAGTGCCTGGCACAGTTCAGTTATTATTTATTGGGGGAAATCAATACGAACATTCCAGTATCCCCCATTCCCCCTCAATCCTTCCAATTACACCAAAGAGGTCTCAGACTAATGATGATCTTCAATAATTTTCTACTGCCCTAATCAGTTTGGCTCAGTGGATAGAGCGTTGGCCTGGGAACAGAAGGGTCCCAGGTCCGATTCCGGTCAAGGGCATGTATCTTGGTTGCAGGCACATCCCCAATAGGGAGTGTACAGGAAGCAGCTGGTCAATGTTTCTCTCTCATCGATGTTTCTAACTCTCTATTCCTCTCTGTAAAAAATTATAAAACATATTTCTAATTACTAAAATGTATTTATAAATATATCTATGTAAAAATATATTTTTAAAAAATAATAGTAATTTTCTACCACTTGGTAAACTCTTTGCTCCTTTTAATAGAACTGTGTGGTTTCTGTTGTTGTTTTAAGGTAAACTACCCACCACAAAATTCACCCATTTCATGTGTACAATTCAACGGCTTTTAGAAAATGTATGGTGTGTCCTAATTCCCCTTCTTCACCTACAGAATGAAGACTTCAGGCTCAGAGCCTTCTCCTGGAAAGAACAGCTGTTGGGATTTCATGATATGGCTCCGTTTTCCTGGTTCCTGTGGCTAGTGATCGTGGCGTTCCACTTCCAGTGGAAATGGAAAGCTCCCTTCTTTTTTTTCCTTTTTTTAATATATTTTATTGATTTTTTTACAGAGAGGATGAGAGAGGGATAGAGAGTTAGAAACATCGATGAGAGAGAGACATCGATCAGCCGCCTCCTGCATGGCCCCCACTGGGGATGTGCCTGCAACCAAGATTCGTGCCCATGACCAGAATTGAACCTGGACCCCGCCCAGTCCGCAGGCCGACGCTCTATCCACTGAGCCAAACCAGCCTCGGCGAAAGCTCCCTTCTTAAAGACACTTATTTAGGTGAAGATGAGTTGATTTAAAAGAGGTACTAAATAGATAAAATATACACACACATACAGTATATTCCAAAGATGAAGAAAAATTGAAAGGATGCTAATGAGAACAGTAAAGTGTGCCAAACTGACTCATGAGAGCCAGGCCTGTGGGACCCACAGACTGCAGAACTGGAACCAATGAACAGAGAGCAAGGCACTGACGCATGCGCCTATGGTCCTCCCTCCATCCCATCAGCTCTGCGGGGAAACTGTTCTCCGTGGGTCTCCTGTGTGTCTGTGTTATAGGCAAGGACCTGACTGTCCCTTGTTTCAGGCTCTCATTGCAAGGATGTCGGTGCAGACATGTGTATGGGCTTCGAAGACATCGTTCCTCCCTCTGGAATGAAGGGCAGGTTTGCTAACAGACAGAGATAAACACAGAGTCTTGACCTGGAGCAAAGGTCAGGCATGCTCGCTGCCTGTAATAAAAGACTCGGCTTCCTCAGCTCGGGTTCCTCTTCTATAACGCAATCCCTCCACGTGCACATGCTCTCTGGCCTGCTTTGCGCGGCCCTGTGGGACCAGAGGCTTGGCGGCCTGGCCCGGAAATGCTGAGACTCTGGCGACGGCTGCTGTTGGAAGAAATCACCTTCCCTTGTCTCTGGGAGTCGCATGTCTTACACTCGCCTGAAACTATGGCAGCCTAACTGTGAGTCTGCACGCAGGAAGGGACCTCAGACCCTTCTTCAAAGGCCTCACCTCGTTGTGGATTTCTTCTCCTTGTTTCAACACCGCAGGTTCCAAGGACTTCAGGGCGACACCCCCAATGCCTGTCCCGTCGCTGACATTCTGCAGGGCCAGCTGGCAGCGCTGCAAGATGTAATCCAGGGTCCCCGTCGAGCACTGCAGAGAGAGCAGAAGTCCAGATTACGGGGAAATCCCAAGTTTGCCACATCTCTTCTTCGTACTGTTCACACGCACCCCCTTTCTGTGCAGTCACCTGTCACCCGCCCAGCTCAGCCTACACTCCTTCACTTCAGAATTACTGCACTGACCGTGGCCAGTGTGGCTCAGCTGGCTGCAGCACTGTCCGGTACCCCGAACGGTCATGGGTTCAACTCCTAGTCAGGACACATATCCAGGTTGTGGGTTCGTCCCCGGTCATGGTGCATATGACAGGCAACCAACCGATGTTTCTCTCTCACATGGATACTTTTTCTCTCTCTTTCCTCCCTTCTTCTCACTCTGAAATCAATAAACACATACCTTCAGGTGAGGATTTTTTTTTTTTAACTTTAAAAAAAAAATTGCTACTGGGTCTGTGCTACCCGCTTGCCCTCACCTGGGCCACTCACCTTTCTTTTATTACGTAGGCCTCAAATCTCACTAAACAGAGGGCTCTCTCAGACTAAGACCCTGTATGTATGCATGTATCTGTATGGGTCCTCCATGTAAAAGTTAACCAGTAGTTACTGGATGGATAACTAATTAACCAAGAAGTCAGCCAAGACCGGTTTGGCTCAGTGGATAGAGCATCGGCCTGTGGACTGAAAGGTCCCAGGTTCGATTCTGATCGGGGGCATGTACCTTGCTCGTGGGCACATCTCCACTGTGGGGCGTGCAGGAGGCGGCTGATCGATGTCTCTCTCTCATCGATGTTTCTGACTTTCTATCTCTCTCCCTTCCTCTCTGTAAAAAATCAATAAAAAATATATATATATATATAAAAAAAAAGAAGAAGTCAAGGGCACCCACTTTAGCTCCAGGCCCTGAACCGAACGTGAGAGAGAAAGGTAACCAGGGTGTAGGACCGGCTCGAACCTCCACAAACAGAGCGGCAATGGCAGGAGAACCACAGCTGTAAACGCAACAAGGAACTCGCTGCCCCTCTCTGCCATGGCAGTCCTTGGCAGAGCAGGTTCTTCAAGTAACGGGGACTCTGTGGCTGGTGCCCCCAAGATCCATTCGAGGCGTGACTTAGAACCTGGGTATCACGGGGGCCTCCATCACCAGCCCATCCCTCTCTGGTCTGTGGGAGCGAAACAGGTCACGTGGGCAAACTCCCGCTTTGAATGACGGCAGGGAGGGGAGGCCGAAGGCCGGGGCGTCGTCTATTTTGGTGACATGACTTCTTAGAAGGACACAGGGCGAGCTCTAAACACCCCTGAGACCCGACGAGGGACAGGCATCCCTAAAGCGGTTTTATTTTAGTATCTGTCAGGTGCACTGATTCCTTAGCAATACTGTCCAGAGCTAACCTCCGGGCCCAGAAATCCTTTGCGTGGTTCCTGCCGTTTTGTACCACGCGACACGGAAGCGCCTCGGAAAGAGGAAGTTTCTGGGTGTTGGTAGGAGGATCTCCGAGGGCGAGGGGCACAGGGAAGGCAGTTCCCAACTGTTATCGAGAAAAAACAAAACCTGGCGCAGAACTCGTTAACCTGCTCAAAATGGGACGGACTCCTGTCTTCCCCTGATGTCACAGATCTCTGTTCCTACTAATGAGAGGGTCATCCCCAAATCCCCCACACTGGACACCCAGAGCCACCCAAGAGCGAGGCACATGGAAAGCATCCCATAAAGAGCTCATCCATTCATTTGTTCGTCTGTGTGTTCATTCATTCCTCCATTCATTCCCTCTAAGCAGTGGTTCTCAACCTTCCTAAGTCCGCGACCCTTGCATACAGTTCCTCATGGGGTGGTGACCCCCAACCATGAAATTTTGCTACTGTTATGCATCGTGATGTAAATATCTGCATTTTCCGATGGTCTTAGGTGACCCCTGTGAAAAGGTCGTTCGACCCCCAAAGGGGTCGCGACCCACAGGTTGAGAACCACTGCTCTAATGTGACTCCTGTCACTTTAGTTGGCCAACTGCCAAGTCTGGCACGATGTCTCCCACATCAGTCATGGGAATGTCTCCCTTTTCCCTGCAGCTGCTACCTGAGTTCAGATCCTCACGGTCTGCACAGATGTCTCTATCATAATCATTTTCCTAAAGATATCTCCAATATGTCGCCACCATCATACTCAATATCCCACCCACCAACCAACGTAAGCGCAAACACCCAGGCTGGCGTTCCAGCTCTTTCACTCGCTGGTCTCGTTCAGGAACCAGCCTCCGCTGCTAACACGCCTTCCGGGCATCCTGGTGTCCAGTTCTGGCACAGCCACTCAACACACCCGGGACTTCCCCCTCCCCCCCCCCCCCCCAGTCACCCATCCTCGCCCAATCGCTGTCCTCAACTGTCCTCAGATCCCCTCATCCTACGTGGAGAAGCCTTGCGTGTCACCTCACCCACGAACCCTCGTGCTGGGGGCTGTGCTCCATTCTGCACCCTACCCACTCTGGCACGGTAAGCGGCTTGAAGGACACCAAACGTGTCGACCACTCCTCTTCACAGATTTTTTTAAAAATATATTGTATTGATTTTTTACAGAGAGGAAGGGAGAGAGATAGAAAGTCAGAAACATTGATGAGAGAGAAACATCGATCAGCTGCCTCCTGCACGCCCCACAGTGGAGATGTGCCCGCAACCAAGATACATGCCCTTGACCGGAATCGAACCTGGGACCTTTCAGTCCGCAAGCCGACGCTCTATTCACTGAGCCAAACCGGTCTTGGCTCCTCTTCACAGATTTATTGGCAACAGCCAAGCAGCCTGAGTGTCAAATATTGAGGAGAATGAGTGAGCGGAAGAGAGCGGCTGGGAAGGTAAGGAGAAAACGGAGAGAGCGCTTGCAGGGCGTGCTGGCATCGTGGGTGAAATGGACACCCACACCCTTCCCTGCCACACAGCAACGTGGCCAGTCCCCGGAAACGCTGCTTGATTTCCAAAGACGTGACACTGCCTATAGGGTCTCGGGGCTGAAAAGGTCTTTCAAACATTTATTTACAATTTCAAGAGGAAGGGAGAGGGAGAGAGAGAGAAACATCAATGATGAGAGCGAATCATGGACTGGCTTCCTCCTGCACGCCCCCTACTGGGGATCAAGCCCACCACCTGGGCATGTGCCCTGACCCGGAACTGAATCATGACCTCCTGGTTCACAGGTCAATGCCCAACCACTGAGCCACATGGCCTAGGCTGAAAAGGTCTTGTATTCCCTGCCACTCTGTTGTATCCCTCCCCTCCACTATCTGCGCCCCCCGTCCCTCAGCCCCCCGCATTCTCACACTTTGGTATTGATAAAGAAGTCAACTCCCCATCTTTTTTAGGACTCCCCCTCTGCTCTCTGGACCCCTTCCTAACGAAGCGCACAGCACCCCTGGCTGAGGACTCAGCGTTTTCCTCGTCTCTTCAGTTTTCGCACCCAATTACTCCGGTCATCACCCGCACACAAACCCATCCCACTTCCTTCTGGCCATCTCCCGCCCTTGACCTTGACAGGCACACATGCCTCCTCCAACTGGCAACACCTGCCAAAGGCGCTTCCCGTCGCCAAGAAACATAACCCCAAAGAAGCAAAAATATACTTATCCCACGCCATGAACCCACTCCCTGAACCCATCCAACACCACTCACAGCTAAAAACAGCGAGTAAACAGAGACCGAGGCCGAGGTAGATGGAAGCAATTTTCCCATCAAACGCTCTTCCAAGGCTCCGTGATGAATTGCTCATTCGACCACTTCTGTCACATCCAATTCGGCCTGAATCACATTCTGATTTACACTTACCTCTGCCACTCGGTGGGTGGAACTGAACCGGGGCGGTGAGCCGGCCAACACGCAGTGCTGGTGGGTGGCATTGAGGTCATCTGGAGGAAAAATACCCAACATTAAAAACAAAGCTTCACACGCTTCTTAGTCACCACGTACCACTTACCCAAAATACCAAGTAAACAGTAAATCCACCAAGCAAACAACGACATTGCTTTGCATCCTTTAGGCCGTTCTTTATAAATAACACGGCCAACAAAACCAGGATATTTTTAAGGGTGAGGAGGGATGTTATTGACAACCATCTCAGGTCAGCAGGTGTACAGCAGGACTGTCCTCAACAACCCGGATGTAGGGTTTCCTTCCTTCCTTGTCGCCTCAGGGTACCCGTTCCCCGCCGAGGGAAAATTGCATGGATTGCACTTCATCCTCTTTCTCGTGACAGATCTAATTCTACCCGTGATTTCCGAAGAAGCAGGAATTCTTTCACACCATTTGGGGTTCGAGTAACTTCCATCTGAAAAACCCGCCTCTTGCTCTTCCCAATCAAAGCATCGAGTCTGCCCTCCCACGTTTCCAGGCAACACACTGACCAGCTCCGCGTGTTGCAAAGCTCGGGCTCCCAGCAAAGAACTCCAGCCTCTGGACTCAGCACCCAGGGCCGGAGTAGGTGCTGAGTTCATCAGCTGAGGAAGGTTCCTGAAACCCCAGGCGGCGGGGGTAAGAGAAACAAAGACAATGGCCAAGGGGTTGTGTATTCTAAGGAGTGATGCCGCGTGTCAGGCAAAGCCTGTACCGGCTCCACGTAGGTAGGAGGGCACTTCCGGGATTACAAAGGAGAGATGTGGGCTGAGACCGGTTTGGTTCAGTGGATAGAGCGTCAGCCTGGGGACTGAAAGGTCCCGGGTTCGATTCCAGTCAAGGGCATGTACCTTGGTGGCGGGCACATCCCCAGTAAGGGGGCGTACAGGAGGCGGCCAATTGATGTCTCTCTCTCATCGATGTTTCTAACTCTATCCCTGTCACTTCCTCTCTGTAAAAAATCAACAAAGGAGAGATGTGAACAGCGCCGTACCCAGCATCACGGGAGTTCCGTTCAGAGAACAGACGCTTCTGACCTGGACACGTGACTAGTCAGCTAAGGTCAAGGCTGCTGGAGACCCACCTCCAGCCGAACAGCGAGCCTTAAAAGATCGGAACTGTTCCCAAATGATGTAATGGCTCATTAGGGCCCAGGCTCACACTATTGAAAAGGGTTTAAGGAAAACAGACGCCCAGCAATTACAACGTGCAATGTCCAGTATCCATTAAAAAATTACCACAAGAGAGAAATGAAAGGCATATGATATATAATACGTAAGACAGATACATCTTTCCCATCGTTCAAGGCGTGACTTAGAACCTGGGTATCACCGGGGTCTCCATCACGAGTCCATCCCTCTCTGGTCTGTGGGAGCGAAACAGGTCACATGGGCAAACTCCCGCTTTGAATGACGGCAGGGAGGGGATGCCGATGGCCGGGGCGTCGTCTGTTTTGGTGACATGACTTCTTAGAAGGACACAGGGCGAGCTCTAAAGACCCCTGAGACCCGACGAGGGACATGCATCCCTAAAGCGGTTTTATTTTAGTATCTATCACATACACTGATTCCTTAGCAATAACGCTTATTTAGATATTAAA
>JAAGEH010000452.1:2342828-2375580 GCA_011751065.1 Lasiurus cinereus | reverse complement strand
AAAAAAAAAGTGAGTTCATTTAGAGAGAAATATTACATAAGTGGGAGTAAGGGAGGGCACAGACATGGCAAGAACCTCGGCGCTGGTGTGTGAATGACTGAGATCTGGGAAATACGGCCCCGAGAGCTACTGCCAAATGTGAATTCCTGGAAGCTGGGACCGAGTGCTACCCGCCTGCAGTGTCTCCCCAGAACAGTGCACCTCTGCACACACTCCTTCAACTGGGAACTAGCTGGGTCATCAATGCTAGGTTGGCGCCCTGACGCTTCCTGACCCTGTCACCAGCACATGAGCACGTCCCCCAGCAGGTCAGTGTGAGATAAACCTGGAATAAAAGCAGGTCAAGTAGAGAATAAACCCTAAGAAGCTGGAGGAGCCCATGGGAAATAAGCAGAATGCTCCAGAACAAAACACGACATGTAGAGCAGGGAAGCAAGAACAGAGCTCCCCAAACTGCCCAGCTCTGGTTTGCTTAACCACAGCTGAACCACTGCGTCCAGAAATGCTAGAGGACAGGGGCGGAGACAGGCGCACGGCCAGGTCAGCTGCTCCTGGGAAGAAACCAAATTCAAAACGGGAGGGCAATTAGGAGCAACCAGGCCTGCAGGGGAGGGCAGTAAAGGGTGACCAGGCCAACAGAGGAGGGCAGTTGGGAGCAACCAGGCCAGCAGGGGAGAGCAGATGGAGGTAATTGGGCTGGCAGGGGAGCAGTTAAGTGTTGATCAGACTGGCAGGGGAGTGGTTAGAGGGCAATCAGGCAGGCAGGCGAGTGGTTGGGAGCCAGCAGTCCTGGACTGTGAGAGGGATGTCCAGTGGGATCAGGCCTAAACAGGCAGTCGGACATCCCCCGAGGGGTTCCAGATTGGAGAGGATACAGGCTGGGCTGAGGAACACACCATCCCCACCACCCGTGCACAAATTTCATGCACCAGGCCTCTAGTCTATATATATAAGAGCCTAATATGCAAATTTTCCCCTCAGGAGTTTGACTGGGAAACCAGGAGTTCAATCACTCGTTACGACATATGCTAACCACCAGGGGGGCAGCGCGGAACAAAGGAAGGCCCCTGCCAGCAGCTGGCAGCTGGGGAAGGAAGACCCCACCTGGCAGCTGGAAGGCCCTGATTGGCCCTGATTGTGGGCCAGGCCTAGGAACCCCACCTGTGCACAAATTTCGTGCACCAGGGCTCTATTCGTTTTATAACTTCACAATGGATTTCTTTAAGTGATTAGCAGCTCTGATAAAGACTCCTAAAAAGTGTTCATAACATTTGTGGAACTCCAATAACATGGAGAAGGAAAAGTAACTTTTAAAAATCAGTGCTATCTCAAAAAGAAACAAAAAAACTAGTTATATATCAAAGCTTCATTATCACTATAAAATACGTGAAAGGCAAAAGACATTTAAAATATGTACCCGATAATGTAAAACTTAGACAACAGAGCATCATTATGGTTC
Source organism: Lasiurus cinereus (assembly GCA_011751065.1). NCBI lineage: Eukaryota > Metazoa > Chordata > Mammalia > Chiroptera > Vespertilionidae > Lasiurus > Lasiurus cinereus. Next base: position 2,374,121 of record JAAGEH010000452.1, on the reverse strand, counting down.
AATTCTCCTAATTACCCAGCATGAAGTAGCAGTCTCCTTGGTGAAGGGGTATCGCCAAACCAGGTGTCTCTATGTCCCAGGAGATCTTGAAACCAACGTGCCAAATGTCAGGATCTCGGCCTTCAAGTGGAGAGTCCTCCTCGCTCTCCTCTTCCGGGCCTGTCAAAAGACAAGGGGTGATCAGAAAGAAGGGGTTTCAAACATCTGAGGTTCTGGGCGCCATAACAGTTATCTCAAGAATAACTGAAGTTTGAACGGAAATATTTTCCTTTCATATCACATTTTTAAAAACGCACATTCTTTAGGACGTTTTTAGCGTCATTTATTTTTTCATAAAAAAAAAATTGGTAAAGCGGTGAGGAAATAACCACAAATATAAGGGGAGAAAGGTTGTTTTGTTAAATTCCCTGAAAATAAGTGAGAAAAATCTAGCTCAAATGGTTAGTTCTTAGGGATGTATGAATAACCAAAGCCACCCCAGAAGAGATCAAAGAGCTAAACAACACATAGAAGACAGAGAGGAAGCTGTCCAGGGACTGTCTCTCAGGAAAACACAGTTCTAGAGAATTACAAAGGAACATGCTACCACACCATGAAGGCGTGAGTAATTCCAATACACTTTAAACTGTTTAAGAGCACAGACAGAGAAAAGTTTCCAAATTCTTCCCATGCAGATAGAATAGTATCAAAATCCAAACACACACACACGCGAGCGCGCACACACATACACACACACACACACACACACACACACTTCTAGTCTCACATCTGAAAATCAATGCAAAATTCATAACTAAAGAGAAACAGAATTCAAATCCAGCAGCACATTAGAAGAACAACAGTCCAGAACCAAGTAGTACTTGCTGCAGGAATATAAGGATAGTTCAATATGCACAAGCTTATGTCTAAAATTAATCATATTCATAAATGGGTAAAAAAACATGTCACCAGAGGTACACAAACGTACTCAATAGACTATATCCTTTCATAATGGAAACCTCAATTAAGCAGATAGAGGTAGCTCGTTCCTTAACAGGATAAAATAGAGCTACTCAACCTTACAGCCAGCATCGCATTTTCATAGGGAAACATTAGAGACATTCAGGGCTGGTAACGAAGTAAGTTGATTAAACAATTCACATGAAAACGTAAGTCAGCAAGTGTCACCAGCTCTCTCAGCATCAATAGGACAAACATGGATCATCAAATAGAATAATGGGGGAAAATCATGAAGCTAAACCCTAGAAAAGGAGATAAAATGAGTGTGTAAACATCAAAAGGACATTCAAACGTATTCATATAAATTCAAACTATAGCCACCATAGGTGTTTTTCAGATCAGAAAATAGCAAACACTTTGATAAAATACGATGCTAGCAAAATGGCACCCTCCTAACCTCTGTGGAAGACAATGTGAGAACACCTATCAAAATTACAAACGCAGCCAAAACCGGTGTAGCTCAGTGGATAGAGCGTCAGTCTGCGGACTGAAAGGTCCCAGGTTCGATTCTGGTCAAGGACATGTACCTTGGTTGCGGGCACATGCCCAGTAGGGGGCGTGCAGGAGGCAGCTGATCGATGTCGCTCTCTCATCGATATTTCTATCTCTCTATATTTCTCCCTACCTCTCTGTAAAAAAATCAATAAAATATACTTTAAAAAAAAGTTACAAATGCAGAAACCCCTTGAACTTAGAGGAGCCCCCCAAACCCCCTTTTATGAATGTAGTAGGAGGCCCGATGCTCGAAATTCATGCAAGAGTAGGCCTTCCGTCCACCAGCTGCCGGCACCGGCTTCCCTCTGGCACCCAGGACCCGGGCTTGCCTCTCAGCCTGACTTCATCCAGAAAGTCATCCGGAAGGACGTCTGGTCTAATTAGCATATTATGCTTTTATTGTTATAATAGATGCTCACGTTTCTACATGCAGAGATTGCAAAACGACTTCTGAGCAAGGATATAGATTCTCTCACATGGATGTTTCTAACTCTCTATCCCTCACCCTTCCTCTCTGTAAAAAAATCAATAAAATATATTAAAAAAATAAATAAATAAATAAAATAAAATTACGGTTCCGCTGAAACTTTAGTTCCCCTGGGGGCTGGGTCAGCAGGAGGAACCCTGTAGGTCTGATGCATGTCTTCGTTGTGTCAGTCTAGGCTTGCTCGCTTTCTCAATAAAACCCACTTGCAACTCCTATAGCAACCGCAAGCTCTCCCTCTGCCCCTGTTATATTTTGGAAGGAGCAGAGGCTGCTATTTGCCTCAAAGACATCATAACTTTGAAAGGATTGTTAGGGCCTCGGTGTGCGTGCTGCGTGCCCAGTTCTCACCAACGAAGGTCCCAATACAATTTAAAAAACAAAACATTTTTAGAAGGCGCAGTTTAAATATAAGTCCTTCATATCTAACACTCCCCTCTCCCCCAAGGAATCAATTTAATTTTTTTTTATGCTACGTCGTGTTTAGAAAAAATTAGTTCCCCTTTAATAAAAGGTAAATGTCGTCAACTAGGCTGACAGTTTTTAAAGCTAAATGCAGCCACTGTTACGTAGGAAACTAAGAAGCCTGAGCCGGGAGGAAGAGATGACAGTTGTAATCAAAATAGATCGCCTGGATTTTCATACCACGTTTCATAATAACGCCATTAATATTGTGTGTCCCTGACTTCCCCGGAATGTAAGGGCATATTCATCATCGCCACACGTTAAAAAAAAAAAACAGTCCTATTTCCTTGGCCAAGCACTAAGACCTCTAAGACTCGGGCCCTGCAAATTATGTTCTCTGCTCCCTGAACCCCACACCCAGAGAGGCTGAGGGAGCGGGTCCCTTCCTGTCCACGTCCCCCATCTCAAGGCGGGGAGACCCGGCAGTCGCACGTGGTCGGCTGGTCCATGAAGCCCAATGATGCTTTCTCTGTCCAGGGCTCACCTCTGACCTTCCAGTGTCTGGATGGGGAACCTGTATTGTTTTATTCATTTATTTTTTTTCATTTAAGTATAGTTGACACACAATCTTATACTGGTTTCAGGTGCACAGGTGACAGTGATTTAACAGTTGTATATCTTAAATTGTGATCAACCCACAAATCCTAGTAATCATCTGTCAGCGTGGACACTTGTCGCAACGTTATTGAGTCCAGTCCCTTTCCCCTCCTCACCCATCCCCTCACCTCCCACCCTCTGGTCACCATCTCGGTTTCTCTGAGTCTGTTCTGGATCTGTTGGGTTGCTCTGTTTGGAGATCCCAGGAATCCGGGTTGTAACATGGAGGGAGACAGGAGGTGAACTGGAAAGGGGTGGGGCAGGGAGGACCCAAAAGGAGGGGAACGGCAGGTCAGGGGACAAGAACACCATCCATGCTGCCCGGCTGGTGTGGCTCAGTGGTTGAGCACTGACTTATGAACCAGGAGGTCATGGTTCAATTCCAGTCAAGGCACGTGTCCCGTTTGCAGGCTCCATCCCCTGTGGGGACGTGCAGGAGGCAGCCGATCCATGATTCTCTCTGATCAAATTACTTCTCCATGACCCCTAGTCTCTCTCTCTCCTTCTCCCTTCCTCTGTAAAATCAATAAAAATATATTTAAAAGTTAAAAAAAAAAAAAGTCTACCCTATCCCCACCCTCCTGTGCACAAATTTCATGCACCATCGCATGAACGCACGGATTCACAAGAGAAGAGGCTGGAGAGGTGGGGGGGAGGCCGGGACCTGGATGACGAGTGGGCTGGGAAAGTGGAGAACTCGGGTACGTGTGCAGGGCAAAGGGAAGAAGCCCCAGTGGGTCCCGGCTCAGAACCTACAACCGGAAGCCGCGCTCAGAGGCCTGGGAGGGAGAGAGCGGGAGCACTTCTGCGGAGGAGGCCGCCCGCTGCCCCTGCCTTCTCCTCTCCGGCCCTTCATGGGGAGACGGAGAAATGAAGACCGAGAATCTGCAACATTCCGCCATCTGGCCATTACATTCAGATTGTTTTTCCTAGCCCAAACCGGTTTGGCTCAGTGGATAGAGCGTCAGCCTGCGGATTGAAAGGTCCCAGGTTCGATTCCGGTCAAGGGCATGTACCTTGGTGGCGGGCACATCCTCAGTAGGGGGCGTGCAGGAGGCGGTTGATCAATGTTTCTCTCTCATCGATGTTTCTAACTCTCTATCTCTCTCCCTTCCTCTCTGTAAAAAAATCAATAAAATGTATTAAAAAAAAAAAAAGAATTGTTTTTCCTAGAAAGACAGTCACCGAAGAGGCGTCCTTCCAAGGAAACAGAAATAGTAATCGACCCATCCATACTTTGTGTCGGCGACCTTTTTCTGAAGGCGGCCCCGTCCCAGAACAAGGGGGAGGCCCGGATGGAACAGGGGTGCTGAACGCCTCCCCTGCTGACGACTGTCTCCCGGCGCACCCAGCGGCTGCCCGCGGAGGCAGAATAGAAAAATCAAATACTCTGTCTATTTACACAGGGCTCCCCGAAAGCCACTGCTGATTAAAAATTGTACCATTTCAATCTTCCCTCCGGAGAGCTCTATTAACTGGGACTGCCGGGGAAGCCGGGGAATTTAGGAGATAATTACACGGATCCCGGACAAATTACTTCTCCATGACCCCGCGTCACGGAGGCAAAGCCAAAGAGGGGTGGCTGGCTCGTGAGGAACCTCCACGCAGGCTGCGCTGGGGAGAGGTGCTGGGAGCAGCGCCCAGAGAGATCCTGAGCGCCCCCCCAATTTAATTTCACCCGGGGGGCGCCGCTTCTTCTCTGAACGCCCTGACGCGGCTTCCAGGCAACTTTCCCGTGGCACTAAGGGACCGTGTGACCTTGGGCACCTCCAGGTTTGCATCGGGGGGGAGGAGAGGCGTCGGTGACTTCAGAAGACCCTCCCGGAGTGGAAGTTGGGTCCTTGCGTCCTTGCACACCTTCCCTCGCCCTTCCTCTCGAGGCAAGAGGGGCGTCTGACTTACCTTTGGAGCCTCCATCCCGTCTAGAAGAGAACTTCCCTTCGCGAACGCTCAGCGGACAAGTTCAAGTTCACGGAAAGCAGTGCAGTTGTCTGAAACGTCCGCTCTGGGCCCTTTCTGAGGCCTCCCCAGCCCCAAACACCAGTGTAGCCCAAATGGCTCTCTCCACGTCCGCCTGAAGTGCCTCTGGCAGGAGTGGCGGGAGGCCAGGGAGCGAAGCCTGTCGCCTGTCACCCGGAAGAAGTCACCGGGAGGAAATGCACCATCACAACGTTTCCAGGCCCGTGAGCTGCCAGCCACCTGACCCGACAGCGCCTGTGGCCCGCACCCTGCAGAAAGGTCCCTGCACGGAGCTAAGGCTTTCTGGTCACCCCGCAGCCTGGGGGGAAGATGCTGTGCGGGGAGGGAGGCGAGGTCGTCGGGATCTCCAAGGAAGAGCGGGTAGAACATTCCCTTCACCTGTGCCGAGGTGGCCTTTTTTTTTTTTTAATACGTTTTTATTGATTTCAGAGTGGAAGTGAAGCATCCATCTCCTAGAAAAACGGCTGTTTGAGATTTTAACCTTGCTATTGGCTTCTGTAAATGTGTATTTGCTTAAATAGTAAGGAAAATTAGACTATTTTCACTTCAGAGAGGCCATTAATCCTTCCCCGGATGAAATGATCAGTGCTGGCACCAGACCAGGCCTTTGGTTGAGGTCTCAAGGCCTCAGCACAGAGGGGCCCTTTAAGAATTTGCAAAGGGGCAGAAAACATCCCATATGTGGGAGACAAAAGAAGGTGAAAACATATAAATAGGGAAAATTCCTGCATGTTGGGGCCCAGAATTTGAGAGACATTTGCCTCTGGACCCGCGTGTCATAAATGTAACTCCAAGCTCTCTGAGCATGGTTTGATTATTCCGGTTCTCTGTAACAGAAGGGAGAGGGAAAGAAACATCAAGGATGAGAGAGAATCACGGATTGGCTGCCTCCTGCACGCCCCTACTGGGGGATCGAGCCCATCACCCGGGCATGTGCCCATGACCGAAATTGAACCTGGGACCTAGGCTGATGCTCTATCCACTGAGCCAAACAATCTAGGGTGAGGTGGATTTAAAAAACCTGAATCCAAGAGATATCTACACTGCGGGGACAGGAAATGCTGATAAGGCATTCGGGCAAAGTTGGTCAGCTCTGAAGCCAAAGTGCCTATGTTGCAATCCTAGCTCTACGCATTCCGGACCAAATTTCTGCTCTGGGAGGGTCTTCTGAAGTCGCATAGCTGAAGCCTCTCATTCCTAGGAGCATCGGCCTAGGTCCCAGGTTTGATTCCGGTGAAGGGCACATGCCCAGGTTATGGGCTCGATCCCCAGTAGGGGCGAGCAGGAGGCAGCCAATCCGTGATTCTCTCTCATCCTTGAAGTTTCTTTCTCTCCCTCTCCCTGCCTCTCGTTTTAGTACAGTGGTGCCTCAAGATACGAGTTTAATTCGTTCTGTAACCTTGAGGCGTGGGAAACTATGAGACGCTGGTGGGTTGTGTACAGCCAGCCGATCGGCGCAATTACTCGTATCTCAACTGTTGCTCATATTTCAAAGCAAAAATCGCTCGCTCTATGGCTCGTATCTCAAAAATCTCGTATGTTAGGGCGCTCGTATCTCGAGGTACCACTGTATTGATGTTTCTTTGTGCAAAATTGAACCATCCTCTTTGCCTCAGTTTCCTCGCCTGTAAAATGAGGGTGACAGCAGTACTTTGTCCATGGGGTTGCTGTAAACATCGAAGGAGTTAATACACGTAAAATGCTTCCCTCAGCCGGCACACAGTAGGTGCTCAATAAAAGAAAGCTGGGAGACTTCAGGGGGGAAAATCTCGGGGGTGGCAAATCTGCAGCTCCCTCCTCCAGGGGCTAACCGAAGGACAAACTTTCATCTGTTCATGTGTCGAAATCAATAGACCTCTATCTTGGACAAACCTTTATCTATTTATTTAGACACATCAATAGATAAAGGCACTTGATCAGTCTTAACGACTCCCGACCACAGAAGCTATTCATGAAACGTTTAAATTCCTCTCTGGGAGATCTTCTAGATTTCAGAAACTGCTCGGTCACCCACACTCTGGGAGGACAATGGGACTATTAAGCTGCGGAGCCGACGGGACCTGGAGCACAAAGACACCTTTGTGGCCCGGCGGGCCACCGCACACCACCGCCTCCCTTTCGGAGCGCGGCCTCCTCAGGAAAGACAGCAGCAGCCTCCGCGCTGGGCTCCCATCAGAGTCCTTGGAGGCGACAGTTCCCCACGCCTGGCAAGGCCTCCTTAAAGAGCGCTCCCCGTCTTCCCAGGGGGACAGCATCGCCTCCCCGGGGGGCCACTGTCATGGGTCCCCGCATCCTTCCTTATTCGGGCCGCGGGCAGCAGGTGAAGTTAGAAAAGAGTTCCCCATCCTGAGGGGTACAGTGGTACCTCGAGATACGAGTTTAATTCGTTCCGTCACCTTGAGGCGTGGGAAACTGTGAGAGGCTCGAGTCGCGGTAAACTGGTGGGTCGTGTGCAGCCGGCCGATCCGCGCGATGACTCCTATCTCAACTGTTGCTCGTCTTTCAAAGCAAAAATCGCTCGCTCGACGGCTCGTATCTCAAAAATCTTGTATGTTAGGGCACTCGTATCTCGAGGTACCACTGTATTCTGCCACAGGGGATAGTAAGGAATCTGAAGACGGCCCAGGGAATTTCTTTCTCCAATCCCTTTCTCCAAAAGTCATTTTAGTATGAAAAACTGGTAACTAACAGCCACCACCAGGCCCCATTAAATGGGTGTCAGAAAACAGGGACGCTTAAAAGTTCCCGTTCATTCCCTCGTGGGACACCTAGAACCCTGGTTTCCCAGGCCTTTCTCAATCCACCAGGAAAAGGCGTAAGCAAGCAGGCAGGCCAGCTGAGGGCCTGCAGTCCTCGACCGAGCGATCAGGCGGATTAGAACGCTGGCAGCGGTCATACCGAGTGACAAGAGTCGGCTACCTTCTTAGCATCCTGTTCTGAAAACCAGGAGACCCTAAACACACAGACACTGAACAACAGAAGGAGCACCGGGGTGAGGGGAGCCCCATACCCAATGTAGCCCCCGGTCTGTGTTCTGAGGGGCCCGGGTTCCAGGAAAACGCTAGAACGAGTTTGCCACGGGCACCCTCTTCGGTCTCAACCCGCAGAAGGGATGGGGGATGGGGTCGGGGGGGGGGGGGGAGAGCTTCCTGAAGAGTGAGGCCTCTCGGCTTGCAGAGCCCACCAGCTGGCTTCTGCAAGGCAGGGCGGGCGTCGCCACGGGATGAAGCCAAGAACAGGCCCCTATTTGACAAGACAGCGGTGTCAGCCGCAATAAAACATGTCGGCGAGACGGGACAGGGGCACCTGGGGGACCCGCGGCGATTTGACAGGTTTCTGCCCGCCCCGGCCCTTTTCCTCGGCAAGTTAATTAGAGCAGCTCGACGATCCGCTCGGGGCTTTAGACAAAGGCACCCGGCCCTCCGGGGGGGCGCGGGAGGGACAAGATGACAGCCGGGCTGCCACGCGACCACGTCCTCTCCGTGCACAGCGTGACAGGGAGCTAGACGGCACAGCTGTATTCTGCACGTACATGGCTGTGGCCCGCCTCAAGAGGACACGCGTGCACACACACACATGCACACACACACACATGCAACACCTGGGACCATACACATATGCACACATACCCGTGAGCCCGCCCACCGGGAGGTCCAGAGCCTGCGCAGCTCCGGTCACACCCCTGTCCACTCCCCCGACCCCTACAGACTGCGTGGACCGTACCTTCGCAGCTGTGACTGTACACGGCCACCGCCGTCCGGTCCACCAGGTTCTCGTCGTGGTGCCAGCTCACGGCCATCTTCCCCATGCCGAAGTACGGCTCCTCCTTCAGGTGGGGCATCTTCTGCGGGTCCATGAAGTTCAGCAGGGTCACGTTGTACGCCGAGCGGCTCCGGATGTCCGCCTCGTCGGGCCCGTCGAACACGCCCAGGCCGAAGTCGGGCCCGATGCACACGGGCACGTCGTCGATGTTGGCCCGCTCCTTGGCCGCCAGCTCCTCCCACGCCTGCACGGTCTCGAGCTGCAGGTAGCCGTTGAGGCTGAGCAGGGTCTGGCAGGCGGCGGCGATCTCGGCCCCGCGGTAGGTGACGCTGGCGCCCCGCACGGGCCAGGGCACGGCGAAGAGCCGCGTGTTCAGGTACTTGTAGGTGCAGCCCGGGTGGCCCACGAGGAGGCGCGCCACCGGGGTGAGCAGGTCTTTGCCCTGGACCCGCACCAGGTCCCGGGCCAGGCAGCCGTGCGCGTGCAGCGTGGCGAAGGCCGCCTGCACCTCCCGGTGCAGCTCCTCGGGCACCCCGCCGGCCCGGCGCAGGACCAGCTTGGGGTACTTCAGCTGCCACTGCAAACGGAGCGAGAAGGAGGGTTATTTCAGCCTCGGCAAAGGCACGTTTCTCTGTAAGCAAGAGGGGCAATCTAAAATAATAATAATAATAATAACTGTCGCCCGGCCAGTGTGGCTCAGTGGTGGAGCATGGACTCGTGAACCAGGAGGTCACACAGTTTGATTGGCAGAGGGCACAGGCCCGGGCAGCGGGCTCCATCCCTAGGAGGGGGCATGCCAGAGGCGGCCAATCCATGACACTCTCTCTCTCTCATCATTGATGGTTCTGTCTTTCTCTTTCTCCCTTCACCTCTGAAATCGATAAATTAAAAACAAAAACAAAAAACAAAGAAGGTATATATTCATAGGACTGTCGATTTTTTTTAAAAATATATTTTATTGATTTTTTACAGAGAGGAAGGGAGAGGGATTGAGAGTTAGAAACATCGATGAGAGAGAGACATCGGTCAGCCGCCTCCTGCACGCCCCCTACTGGGGACGTGCCCGCCACCAAGATACATGCCCTTGACCGGAATCGAACCTGGGACCTTTCAGTCCGCAGGCCGACGCTCTATCCACTGAGCCACACCATCAATTTGATAATGAGTAAGGACTGTCAATTTGATAATGAGTAAGCTTCAGGGTATTTTGGGGGGAGGGGATTAGAGGGGAAGGGCACTTCTCGGTGAAAACGGAAAACGAATCAGTAGCTGCGAAGAGTGAGCATGTGCTGGTCTTTGGGGCTGCCTGCCCAATAGCTCTGGCCTCACCCTGAACCCCCAGGGTAGAAAGACGTTTGCTGGCCCCTGGGGTTGGGCGCAGCCGAGGACCGCTTGTGCTCAGCGCGGAATGACGGCTGTCACCTCTCGCCTGCAGCGTTTCACCGGCGGTGCCAGACCCTCCGGGACCGTCTTCCCCTTGGCACCGTCACCGGCTGGCGGCTGCCTGGACCCCTCGGGGACTGCTCTAATGGGGAGCGACTCCCCGCCAGCACACACGGGGTGTGCGACCAGTACGAGCCGCATCACCGGGGGTGGGGGGGCTGCCGTGATGTGGGGGTGCTCTGTTCCCGCTGGTCTGCCCGGGCTGGGGGGGAGAACGGAAGGCGGGCGGGAGGTCTGAGGAGCAGGGGAAGCGGCCAGGGGAGGCAGGTGTGGGTGGGGGGACGGGGGTTCGGCAGGAAAGCACGGTCGGCGTGCCTGGCTTCTCGGCGTGCCCATTTGAGGGGTGCAAGCATAGATTTAAAGCGACCAAGAGCCGAAACTGGTGTGGCTCAGTGGATGGAGCGTCGGCCTGGGGACTGAAAGGTCCCAGGTTCGATTCCGGTCAAGGGCATGGACCTGGGTGATCCCCAGTAGGGGGCGTGCAGGAGGCGGCTGATCGATGTCTCTCTCTCATCGATGTTTCTGACTCTCTATCCCTCTTCCTTCCTGTGAAAAATCAATAAAAATATATTTAAAAAAAAATAAAGCAACCAGGAGTGGCGTTGGATGGAGGCTGCTGGGAACCTGTTCGGAATTCCCAGTTTCTACCCTCGTTTATCCCGGTGGGAAAACGCAAGCAGAAATGTCACACTTGGTGTTGACACAGCTCGGGGAGCGGCGGGGGACACCCGTGAGCAGGACACAGGACGTGCTGGCCACAGGCGGCCACTAGTTGGACCACTGAACTGGCTCTCCTCGGAGCAAGGCGCAGCACACGGCACACGGCAGGAGGAGGAGGAGGAACCATCTCCGCACGGCCAACAGCCCCGGGGTTACTGCAATGGGCCTCCATTCGCCGAGATTATGAGGTTTTAATCATAAATCACACCATGGTTTATGATTAAAAACCGGACACCAACATGCCCCCCAGCAGATCAGAAGGGAAGTGGGACATCATGCACGTCGTGAAGTGGTTAAGTGACACACTTGAGAAGAATTTTTATGGCATTTTAGGTAAAAAAAAGAAAAGAAAAACCACAAAATGACTATTTTAGAAGAAATTGGTAACATGACAATTAGGCAATCGGATCCCAGTTTCATTTCAAAAATGAACATATGTAAACACTCACAGGAAAGAGAAGGAAAAAAAAGACTTGGAGAAAAATACGGCCAACTGTTTAGAGTGTTTATCTCTGAGGTAGTGAACTTGGGCATCGTTTCAGTTTTCTTCTTTAGACGGCTGTATGTTTTTCAAATTTACAAAGATAAACGTAGGCAATTTGCATTTGATTACAATGAATACCTATAATAACAATCGGCTAATATCATCACTATCTCAAAATAAAAAATGCAAGAGGGGAAAAAAAAAATCAAACCTGAATGCCCGCTCTTAATATTTATAAAATAATTAGATCAGTGCCAGAGACATAAAAGTGCTGGATGGAGTTTGTTAATTCCTTCTTTAAATAGAACAGCAGGCAACGCTGGAAAAGAACTGCACATCCAGTAATTTAATATTAATTAATTCTGCCCCACAAAACAGTTCGCGTTCCTTTCTGGACAGGCGCACGGAGAGCATCAGATACCGCCCGATAATTGGAACAGCTGTTGGCAAGATTCCCAAATATGCGGGGGCGGGAGGGGGGAAAAATCTTTTTCATTTAATCCCATTAAAGTTTATCCAGGGTGTACACAGTCATGCAATTATATTAATAGTTGTCTGGTCACATAATATTATTTCTTGAGATCTTCAAAACGACAAAAATGATGATCGTTATCGTTAAAAAACAAAAAAAAAAGCATTTGGAAAGGTACTTCAGATATACATGGCCAACGTGCCAGGCCTTCAGGGACGGCTGAAAGATGTGGAGTTCGTTCTAGGTTCTCTGGAGCAGAGGTTTTGTGCTCTCCTTATTTTACAGCGTTCTATGAAAAGCCTGCTCCTTCCTCTCAGGTCACAAGGGATGCTGCTTAGAGAAATGCTTTCAGACAGGGCGGGCAGACGTGGCGTTAAGTGAGGATGAAACCAGTCCCGGGGAGGCGCTCCTAAGCCAAGCCCAGGGGAACGTGGCCGAGGGAGAGTGAAAGACAGTGGTACCTCAAAATAGGAATTTAATTCGTTCCGTCACCTTGAGGCGTGGGAAACTATGAGTCGCTGGAGTCGTGGTAAACTGGTGGGTCGTGTGCAGCCGGCCGATCCGCGCGATGACTCCTATCTCAACTGTTGCTCGTCTTTCAAAGCAAAAATCGCTCGCTCGACGGCTTGTATCTCAAAAAAATCGCATATGTTAGGGCACTCGTATCTCGAGGTACCACTGTAAATAAAATCTTCCAGGGCCTTGAGAAATGCCCTTCGCTCGAAAGTGTGAGGGATGATACATCGCTTTCCCGGGAAGAGGTTTCTAAACTGGCCGTTGGTCGGTTCTCTTGGTAACACTTTTACATTTCACTCTCTGTAGAAATTCACTCCGTGAATTTTTCTATATATAAATTTCCCCTGCCATCCCCTGACAATGAGGCTCCACCCTGCTGTGGCCCTGGAGTGTGGCGGTGACATGTGGTTTGCTGCCCAGGGGTACAAAGATGTAGGTTCGTTCGTCCATTCGATGGTTCTGCTGACAAAATTGTTTAAAACTTGTCACATAGCCACTCTGAACCAGACCCTGTCTGAAGCGTCCTGAGTACAATGACAAAACAGGTTAGACCCTGCGCCGAAGCATCGCTCCGTTTAACAGGACAGACAGAAATGTAAACCGAAAGTTAGAGAAAGGCTTCTCACAGCGGACACAGGAATGCACTGCTTGGGGAGCAGGAGAGAGTCGGGGAGGGGGTCTGGCAAACCTTCACTTATTGAATCCATATTCGCCGAGCACATGCCCTGTGCCAAGCGCTAGGTACTGGGGAGACAGAGACCAAACCTTCTATGCTCTCTCCGGGAGGTGTTTACATACGCAAGATAGAAACACAGACTATATATAGCTCACAACACATGTAGTGTTTTACTTATCTGGTGCGAGCTTGTTTGCTTCGTAAAATATCTAGTATCTGGGATGGTACTGAGTGCTGTGGGGAAACATAACACCCAGGAAGTCGGGGAGGGGAGCCGGGGTGAAGGGTCTCCTTTCCACAGGACGGCCAGGCCTCTGATGGGGCGGCAGCTGAGCAGAGGAAGCAGGAAATGAGCATACAAGCCCTGCAGATGCCGAGGGCAGAAGAGAGTGCCAGGCCGATGGAACACTGAGTGCAAAGGCCTTGGGGCAGGAGTGTGCTTGGTTTGTTCCAGAAACAGCAAGAATGTGAAGGGGGGAGAGGGGAGGGGGAGGAAGAGGGGGAAGAGATGAAGGAGGAGGAGGACAGGGGAAGGAGGAGGAGGAGAGGGAGGAGAAAGAGGAGAGGTGGAGAAGCAGAAAATGCAGCCATAGCAGTGGTCAGGAGCCAGGTGTGGGGGGCTGTGCAGGTGAGTGTAGGGTCCTAGGCTTTTCCTCTGAACAAGATGGGGAGCTCCCTGAGGGCTACCAAGAAAGGACCCCGATCTGATGGATGTTTCCAACGGAGAGCTACAGATGCCGGGTTAAAGCAGGCTGAAGGTCGGGGGCAGGGGTAGCTGTTTGTATTAATTCTCTTACACTTTTGCTAATTCATTGCTTCCCTTACTATCTGGATTTTTAAAAACTGGTGAAGCCACATGGAGAAAAGGCCACCCAAGACACAGACACACAGTGATCAATGATTAGTTGCATTCAGTCAGGGATTCTTAGACTTCTAAGGTGCGTCCGTCAATCAAGTCCCTTTGTTCCATAGAGTTTCTTTACGTTTTTGTCCTTCCTTGGTCATCGCAAAAGTGCTGACTGACCCAGGAAGAGAGACACAGAACCCCATGACTGCAATACAACGTGCTGAGCACGACAGAGGTGACCGCAGGTCCGAGCAGCACAGACGGAAGGGCAGTGGACTCTGCAAGTGGAGGAGGGAAGTCAGGGCAATTTGCACAAAGCGGGCAATGGTGTGGTGGCGTCGTGAAGAATCAGCCATCTGGCAGCAGGAGATGCCATGCAGGGGACACAGAACGAGCAGAGCGAAAGACGTGGGAAGGCATTGGCCGCTGGGCTAAAGCACCAAGTCCCCAGCAGAAAGCAGGCAGGAAGGAAGTGACACAGCCCCTGGTGATGGGAGTTACAAAAGATGACCAAATTGGACCGTTTCAAGTCTCATTTAGCCTCTGCAGACTGCGGTAGCTTCCTAGGTAAACATACATAGAGCAAAACGAATCCCTAGAAACTGACAACGCTATTTCCAAGGCCTTACCTGCTGATAGAACTCATCGTCTTTGGGGGTCAGATAAGGAAGCCACGTGTCTTCCAGCTCTTCAAGGAGCCTCAGTTTCTGTTTAAAAATAAGAATGATTATTATTGGTGACTGAGTAGAAAGTGACCCCAAAGACAAGACAAGCCCTTATTTTTCCAATGAGAGAGAGAGAATACCAAAAGCATCCAGCCAACGTGAATGTCTGAACTCTGCACAGAGCCCAGGGTGTGTGGCGCCGTGTGAAGAGTGACAGACTCGGCCCGCAGTCCAACAGGCACCGCTGGGGGCTGAAATTCTGTTTGCAACTGATACTCCAGCTAAAATACGATGAAAACGACCCCTTCTCAGCTCGGCTGAGACCCGTGTTCCAGACAGATACAAAACAGGAGCATCTGGAAGGCTGCGTGGAAAAAATGAAATTCTACAAGACTGGTCCCTCTCTAGGGCAAGCGGGAGATCGATGGTCTCCAGCCCCCGGGAACGTGAATGTTAATGCTGCGAGCATCATTAGACCGACAGGACGGGAGGGGATGGGGGTCAGGAAACCGTTCAGCGTGAGACCACATGGTGAAGTCTGCTCTGTATGTCAACGTTCACAACCGGCCATTTGACCGAATAGCTAACAATAACAATACTTATCCATTTAAAAAGAACTTGGGGTCACATTTACTTGTGGTGAAATCGATCAGGAATCAACAGGGAGATGAACAACCCACATTTCTTCAAAATCAAGGCTGCCTGCCCTAACCGGTCTAACTAGGTCAGTGGTTGGCAAACTCGTTCGTCCACAGAGCCAAACATCAACAGGACAACGATAGAAACTTCTTTGGAGAGCCACATTTTTTAAACTGCTTCTAATGCCACTTCCTCAAAACAGACTTGCCCAGGCCGTGGTGTTTTGTGGAAGAGCCACACTCAAGGGGCCAAAGAGCCGCAGTTTGCCGACCACTGGGCTAGAGTGTCGGCCTGGGGACTGAAGGGCCCCAAGTTCAATTCCGGTCAAGGGCATGTACCTTGGTTGCGGGCACATCCCCAGTAGGGGGTGTGCAGCTAGCTGATCAATGTTTCTCTCTAATCGATGTTTCTAACTCTCTATCCCTCTCCCTTCCTCCAAGCGGCTCACAGGTGCCACACGCAAAGCCGGAGAAGATTCGGAGCCTCGGACCTCCACCAGCAGGAGGAAAATGTCCAGTCCCTCCAGGAGGACTGTGCCCGCGTCCACAGCTCCGGCAGGGAAGGGGGCCGCAGACACGAGACAGGACGGAAACCAAATGAAGTGTGTGCGATGATGGGGGTGTGGGCACTTTTCCCCCGATACACACACACACACACACACACACACACACACACACGTGTCCAAGCATCACATTTTAGACCTTACACTTATTCAATGTTACATGTTGATTATATCTCAATACAGCTGGGGGTAGGGGGGGCAGTGTTCTCTAACCACTGACATAGTTCAAAGTCAAGGCGATATACAACGGAGCAGTTTGAATTTCTTGGACTAAATTTGGAAAAGAGAGATTTATCTCGAAACTCCCCAAATGTGTGGTCCAAGGAGGAACCAAACAAGTAATCAGAAAAGTTTTCAATCGAATAAAAGGGAAAAACAAACCATTTAAAAAATTGTCTCGGTTGCAGCTACAGCGATATTTACAGAGAAATTTGTAACACTAATGCCTATATTAACAAGAAAAATGATTTCAAATCAATGACCTCCACTTCCACCCGAAGAAAATGAAAAAGAAGAGCAAATGAAATCCAAAGCAAGCAGGTGAAAGAAAATTATGAAAGAGCTGCGCCGGAATCAATAACATAGAAAGGAGAAGGGGGGGAAAAAATCAATGAAGCCAGAAGCTAGTTCCCGGAGAAATTTAAAAATCTCTGGCCAGATTGATAAGGAAAAAAAACACACCGGAGCCTCAATATACCAACTGAAAGCATCGTAAGGCGATATGATGAACTTTATTGCAATACATTTCAGAACTTGGACAGAATAGAAAACCTCCCTGAAAGACACAAATCACACACCTCAAGAAAAAGATCATCTGAATAGCCCTCTATCTAATATTGAAATTGAATTTGTATCTTAAAAACTCCCCACAGAGAAGAAAACTCCAGGCACAAAAAGCTGCGCTATTGAATTCTGCCAAACATCTCAGGAAGAAACATCCATCTACATATTAAACTCCTGCAGAAAATGAATGAAACGCAATCCGCAAACCAAGCAGAATTATCACAATAAAATTACAGGCCGATATCCCCTTGGGAAGAGGAGTGCACAAACTATTAATAAAACCGTAGCAAATGGAAGCCAACAACACATACAGAGGACCATACATCATGACCGAGTTATTACCCCGGGAACGCCAACGTGGTTTTAGCATTGCAACATCAACATAGTTTTCCCTATGATCAGGCTCAGAGGGAAAACCACAGGGTCATCTGAATGCCGGCAGGAAGCACATGAGTCAGGACCCAGCATCAGTCCTGGAGAACTTCTTCATCCCCATCGACGGGCCTGACAAACCACACAGCTCACGTCAGACCCAGCGATGAGAGCCGAACAGGTTGCATCGTGAGACCGGGAAGAGGCGCAGGGGCCTGCTCGCACCCCGCTCAGCAAGACGGTACTGAAGAGGAAAGGGAGGGAGAGGTCAGTGGGGAGGGAAGTGGGAGACATCTGTAATACTTTCAGCAATAAAGATTAATACCTCTATTAATTACCAGGAAGGTTCTTGGCAGTGTACGATGGCCAGAAAAAGAAATGAAAGGCACCCGGACTAGGGAGAAATACGGAATAGATAAAACTGTCTCTAGCCCTGGCTGGGTGCCTCAGTGGGAGTGTCATCCCATACACCAAGAGGTTGTGGGTTCGATTCCCAGTCGGGGCACATACCGAGATTGTGAATTCGCTCTCCAATCAGGGTGCATATGGGAGGCAACTGATCGATGTTCTCTCTTACGTTGATGCTTCTCTTTTTCTCAATCTCTCTCTATACATATCTCATTGTCTCTCTTTTTCCCTCCCCCTTCTTCTCTCTCTCTCAAAAAAAAAAAATCAATAAAAACACATATCCCCGGGTGAGGATTAAAAAAACAGAAAACTGTCTTTATTTGCATCTGACATAAGCACTTGAAGAGAAAATCCTACAGAATCTACAAAAAGGCAGTTAGAACGAATATGTTCAGCAAGCTTGCAGGATATAATCTTTAGGACAGCAAGGTTGCAAGGTCAATATACAAAAATCAGGCATTTCTACATACCAGCAACCAACTATCTGAAATTAAGCTTTTTAGATAACACCATAAACAATAACATCAAAAATAATAAAGTACTTAGGGATGAACCTAACCAAAGATTTTCCAGACTTCTATTTTTAAGAATTCCAATAAAACATGGCTGAAAGAACTTAAAGAAGTTCTAAGTAGATGGAAAGATTAACTATCTTCATGGGTCTGAAGACTCAAGGTCAAATTGTCCCCAAATGGATGCAGTCCCAACCCAGGATCCCTGCAGGCTTTTTTTGTAGAAGTTGGCACACTACTGAAATTCATATAAAAATGCCAAGACCTGAAATGGCCAAACAACTGCGGAAAAGAAGAATAACGCTGAAGGACTTCATCCTCAAGTCAAGACTAATTGTAAAACAACAGAAATCAAGACAAGTGTGGTACTGGCATAAAAGTAGACATAAATACATAAATGAATATCAGAGAATCCAAAAATAGGTCCTCCACTAGGACCCGCCTTAGTTGTGCATGTGGCCATCTTGTGGTGGCCATCTTGTGACGACATCGTGCCTGAGGGTGCAAGGACCACTTAGGCTTTTATTAGTACAGATTAGCAAAATTTTAGAAAATACAAATTAATCAACAGTGACAGATGGCGATTAGTGTTCGCCTGAGGCCAGAAATGGAGGAAGAGGGAAGCATTAGTAAGAGGCACAGAGAAACTACCTGGTGTCATGAATGTGGGCGGTACCTTGATTTTTATGGTGGTTTTACAAGTACATACACATGTCAAAACTTAACAAGGTGTACAAATTAAATACGTACAGTTTATGGTATGTCGATTATAGCAATACAATTGTTCTAAATCAGGGAATGGCAAAAGTGAGGATTACCTCAATGTGGTACATCTTGCCTGGGAAGCTGCACCTGGTGGCGCTTTAGGGCATGGATTTTTAACTGTCATTCCGTTTTCTTCACTGCTTTAATGGGACTTTTTACTACTTCTTCAAGGCAATTTCAGTCATACGTATTTTTTTAGATATGTACCCAATTCATCTACGTTAGTTCTCAAATGTATCCCATTGTTCTTATTCTTCTTGGAAACCAGTAATAGCAACAGTGTGTGTTCTGCTGAGTCCCTAACATGTATCACACATGGCTTACCTCCTCCTTCTCCCATTCTCATTACTTATTTTTTTAGTTTTCTATTCATTAAAAAAAAAAGTAGCATTTTAAACCAATAATTAAGTGCATTTTCCAATACATTTCATCCAGTTCTACGCTCATCCTTGTTTCTTGTAATAAAAACCTGCATTCTGGGTTCGCTTTTCCTCTGACTAAATTACAACATTTCACAGTTTTCCTGGACAGTCTATGGATGGCAACTATCCTAGTCTTTTTTTTTTTATCACTGAAAATATCTACATTTTTTCTCACTTCTGAATCATACTCTTCAGTGCTACTGCACAGAAGGAGCGAATAACGCAGAACGGAGAGACTGTGCTAAGCGAAATAAGCCAGTCGGACGGAGGGAGATAAATCTCCCATGACCTCCCTCGTCGGTGGAATATAATGAACAACACAAACTGATGAACAAACATAGATCCACAGACACAGAAGCATCAGACAGACCCTCAGACCTCAGGGGCAAGCGGTGGGGTGGGTAAGAGCTCAACCAAAGGACTTGTATCCCTGTATCTGGGCAGCATGGCCAATGGACACAGACAACAGGGAGGTTGGGGCACATGGGGTCGGGGGTGGGGGTGGGGGACAGGGGAAGGGGCAGAGCAGGCAGGGAGAGGTCAATGGGGGGAAAGGAGACATGTAAAACTTTCAACAATAAAGAATTTTAAAAAATAGAAACTCCCTCAGTGCTCCTGTTCCTACATTCCAGCTCCAAGCACCTAACAGCGCATCCCTTGCATTTCCAAGAGGAGAGAAAAAAATTCTCCTCTTGGCCATACCCGTTTAGATGAAAAAAATGTCCAATTCTCCCAGCCCTGGGTCAGTCATCTTCAGAGGCCGCCCCGCCTTGTGATTGTACCCCGTGATTGCCCTGCAGAGGGAGGCCCAGCAAGGCGGATGCCATGCAACTGGTCGGGGGCCTGGCCATCACCCCATGATTGCCCTGCGGGTCTACTCGCAGGTCAGGGGTCGGAGCTCCTGGTGATCACACCGGGGCTGAGGCCCAGCTTGGCATCAGCGTGATGGAACCACGCACTTTCCCGCCTGCAGGCTGCTGGGAAATAGCAGCCCTCGAGACCAGCAGCATCTCTGAATACTCTGTCATTTTCAAAAGCTTGAACCCTTAACCCTGATCGGACCGCGTGCCACGGGAAAGGAGATGTCCCCCCGGGGTAGCGGTAAGGACACCAGCAAGCGACCTCAGCGACCAGCGACCGTCCCGTACTCCTCGGCTCTCTGCTGCCCCCTCCGGCTCTCCGGCTCTCTGCGGCCGCCTGATCCCCCGTTCAACACTCCCAGGGAATTACCGAGGCCTGGGAGGTCGCTCTGAAAACAAGAAAACCCCTCTGCCTGTCGAAACCGGTGTGGCTCGGTGGATAGAGCATCGGCCTGCGGACTAAAAGGTCCCAGGTTCGATTCCGGTCAAGGGCATGGATCCTGGTTTCAGGCACATCCCCAGTGGGGGGGGGGGGTGCAGGAGGCGGCTGATTGATGTCTCTCTCTCATCGATGTTTCTGACTCTCTATATCTCTCCCTCTCTGTGAAAAATATATTTAAAAAAAACAAAAACAAAAAAACCCTGCCGCAGACACAGCGATTCCTTGAGAAGGGTTGTAGAGGGTTATGGTCCAGAGCAGACATTGCTTTCCTGTTTTCACTTATTCGTTCCCGGGATTCCAGAGTCAACGCACGCGCGCTGTCGTCGCACCGTCTCGGCTGGGGCCCCGCAGACAGCCCCGCGGCCTCCTCGGCAGGTGCCCAGTCCCCGTCCAATACCTGCATCTCATGCCCGCACGTCCCCTCCGCTGATCACACCACCAATGACCACATACGCGCCGGCTTGTCCGATAACAAGTCGGTGACGATTCTAACACATTTCTTCTTCAAAGCGCCAGGCTGCAACCGCACCTCACCAGCACATCGTACCTTCATTCTCCTGGAAAACAGCCACTCCACGCCGGGACGCGATCACCGAGGACCCGGCTCTGCCCGCAGCTCCTCCCGCGTCAAGCGGCTCCCGCTAGGAGGAAGCAGGAGGAGACGGCACAGCCTCCAGTCCTGGCTCAGAGCTCAGCCCCAGAACCGGGCTTTTATAGGTTCAAATCCTGCCTCTGCTCATCACTGGCTGTGGAGTAAGTGGCCTGAGGGCGTTCCTTAACCCCCCTGTGCCTCCGTTTCCCCATCAATGAACAGACACAGTAACCACGTCCCTGGGCTGAGGGCAAGATCAAGTTAAACTGTAGGAGACAAATGTGTGCGCCGTTCCGGTTACAAACCGAACACTACGCATGGCTGTCAGACACTTCATGTCAGCAGGGGTGTTAATGAGAGCTTTAAAATAGACCAACAGCCGATACCGGTGTGGCTCAGCGGATAGAGCATTGGCCTGAGGACTGAAGGGTCCCGGGTTCGATTCCGGTCAAGGGCATGTACCTTGGTTGTGGGCACATTCCCAGTAGGGGGCGTGCAGGAGGCGGCTGATCGATGTCTCTCTCACCAATGTTTCTAACTCTGTCCCTTTCTCTTCCTCTCTGTAAAAAAATCAATAAAATATATTTTTTTTAAAAAAATAATAATAATAAAACAGACTAACAATGTGTCTGCCCTCGGGGTGCCAAGCCTTCCTGCCTTCCTTCGGGTCATCATATTCTAGTCATCATGAAGCCACCGCTTCCTCTCCGGAGGTCTGCTCTCTCGGTCCTTTACACTGTGCGAGGTCAGACTTTAACAAAGACTTGTGCCACCTTAAAATTAACTAGCCAATCGCTTCATTATTTAACAGCTTCCCTGGCCTTCCTCCCCCCCACCCGCTCGCTACTCCCATCCCACTGCGTCCTTCCTTCCCAACCAAACTTCCTGAAGAACAATCTATATCTGTAATAATAAAAGCGTAATATGCAAACGACCCAACGACCATCGGAGGACCACACTATGACACCCACTGGCGCCAGGTCAGAAAAGGCGGGGGCGATGCAACTGGTCGGGGCCCCAGCCATCACCCCACGATTGCCCTGCAGAGGGAGGCCCAGGCCAGCCACCAGCTGGCGGGGCAATGGGTCAATCGGGGGGCTCCATGACTGCCCCAAAGAGGGAGGCCCAGTCACACACGGGCCATCGATTGTGGGGCTCCCAGACTGTGAGAGGGCACAGGCCGGGCTGAGAGGACCCCCACTGCAGTGCAAGAAAGTTTAAGCGACTGTTAGGACAGGTCAGCCCGTCGCTATGATGACACACTGGCCACCAGGGTGCAAATGCTCAACACAGGGGCTGCCCCCTGGTGGTCAGTGCCAATCTCCCGGGGTGAGCCAACCTCACGCAGTCCTAACCCCCAGCATGACAACTTCCTGTGGTCCCTTTCTCTCGTCCCATACCCCAGCTGGCCGGTCCTGATCGCCCCCAAACGCCAGCCAGGCCGAGGAACCCCACCCATGTACAAATTCGTGCACCGGGCCTCTAGAGTAAGATAAATGCCCAGAATTCCTACTGTCTTTTTTTGCCCTGACCCCTACTATGCTCTGGCTTCTACCCCAGCCTTGACTCAAAGTCAGTGACCAGCTCTGTCAGCCAAAATGCAGCTTTAGCCCTCTGATCATTGGGAAGCCCTGGGCACAGGGACCCACCTCACTTTCTTAGCACCGTCTTTGCCCTCGGTTTCTTCTTTATCTTTCCTTTCTTTCTTTTTTTTTAATTGATTTCAGTGAGGAAAGGAGAGGGGGACACAAAAACATCAATGATGAGAGAGAATCACTGGTCGGCTGCCTCCTGCACATCCCACCCTGGGGATCGAGCCCACTACCTGGGCCTGTGCCCTGGCCGGGGCTCAAACTCAAACCCGGGACTCTTCAGTCCCCGGCCTATGTTCTATCCACGGAGCCACACCGGCTAGGGCTGCCCTCGGTTTCGGTCACACCCCCTTCCTGCCAGCCTCCAGCCTCCGCTCGCTCCTCCTCAGTCTGTCTCATCTCTCTCCCTCTGCCCCAAATGCAGACATTTCCCACCCGTCTTCCTTTCCTCGCTTTAGATAACTTGCTTCCTTCAGGCAATCTCATCTTCTCAAAATGAGTTCCTTCCCCCATAACACTCAAAACACCTCCTCTCCGGCCCAAACCCACCTCTCTAACTGTCTCCGGGATCTTACACGGAAGTTCCCACCAGCCGCAGAGAAGCAGTACGCCCGGAATCAAAGTTAACGGTTTCCTCTCCCTAATTCCCGAGGCCTGCTTCCCCGTGTTTCATCTTAAGGTGATGTCATCGCCGGCCAGGCCTGACGCTGGAGGCCTGTCCCCCTGCTGTCCTCACCCATTTCGTTCCTGGTGACGGACTGCTGTGGGCGCTTTCATCTCTGCTAACTCTGTTAATCGCGACAAAAAGCTCAGGAGTGTTAGGCAGATATCATCATCCTCGTTGTCATGAAGTGAAAACCAAGACGTGGATCAGATGCCTGGTTCAAGATCACGGAGCTAGTCCATGTCAGCACTGGGAGGTGACCTCACATGTTTATCTGCCAAGGCCGGAACCGGTATAGTCCAGTTCACAGAGACAGAAAGCAGAATAGGGGGGGAGAGGGGTGGCTGGAAGGAGGGAGGCAAGGGGAGTTTGTGTTTAATGGGGACAGAGTTTCAGTTTGGGGTGAAAACGTTCTAGAGGTGGGTGATGGTGATGGTTCTGTGCTACAGGAAGCAACGAGAGGCGTGACAACATGAATGTACAGAAAGCCACTGAAATGCACATCTAGATAAGATGATACATTTTATGTTATGTGTACTTTACCACCGTTGTTTTTTCGTTTTTTCTTTTAATATATTTTATTGATTTTTACGGAGAGGAAGGGAGAGGGATAGAGAGTTAGAAACATCGATGAGAGAGAGACATCGATCAGCCGCCTCCTGCACGCCCCCTAATGGGGATGTGCCCACAACCAAGGTACATGCCCTTGGCCGGAATCAAACCTGGGACCTTCAATCCGCAGGCCAATGCTCTATCCACTGAGCCACACTGGTTTCGGCCAGTTGTTTTTTTCTAATGCATTCCAGACATTATGTGTGAAGGTCAAAAAGAAAAAAGAAGAAGAATCTGAAAGAAATTAAAAAAAAAATCAGAAAGTTTGGGGAGAACAGACCAAAAACACACACATGCAGGTGACATAGGAGTTCTAAGCGGCCTGTGACCTTACTCTGTGTCTGAGGCCGCATACTGTTCTCCAAAGACAGCCACCGCGTGTGATTTCCTGGCATCGCGGGATCAGACCAGAGAAATATTTTTTTTAATTTTTTTAAAAATATATTTTATTGATTTTTTTACAGAGAGGAAGGGAGAGGGATAGGAAGTCAGAAACATTGATGAGAGAGAGACATCGATCAGCCGCCTCCTGCACACCCCACAGTGGAGATGTGCCCGCAACCAAGGTACCTGAACGGAATCGAACCTGGGACCTCTTAGTCCGCAGGCCGATGCTCTATCCACTGAGCCACACCGGTCTCGGCAAGACCAGAGAAATGCTGACAACGGCCTGATCAGGAAGGAGAGCCCTCCCCAGCTTCCAGGCCAGGAAGCCGCATCCTATTCCCAGGGCAGCGGCGGGCTTTGCAGGGCTGATGGTGCAGGAGACGCTCCCTCGCATCAAGTTTAAGCCGCGGAGGCTGAGGGCTCCGGGCAGCTCCTGCAAACCCGGGCAGGACTCAGTGCTTTTGGAGAAAACCTCGCTCGCTCGCCAGGGGAAAAGCTTCGGCCTGTGTTCTCCGAGGAGCCGGTAGATCTCGAGCGCGTGTGGCAGGTCATTGCAGCTCGGCCTGCTGGTTCCATTATACACGAGGTTGTGCCAACGGTTCCATTTCCAGGGTCTCTCTCTCACCCATGAAATCCAACGCAGGCTACAGCCTGGCACCCCGTCCCTGCTCAGAAAATAGCTCTACGTCTGTACGCATGTCAGTGAATCTCTCTACTGATAAAAGGGCGATATGCTAATGAGACTGGACGTCCTTCTGGGCGTCCTTCCGGACAAAGCTGAGGCCGGAGCGAAGCAGCCCGGGTCGCAGGTTCCTGCTGGTACAGAGGGAAGCCGGTGCCGGCAGCCAAGGGAAGGCAGGCCTACTTTTGGGTGAATTTTCGTGCATCGGGCCTCTAGTCTACATATACAGTGGTACCTCTGTATACGAGTGCCCTAACATATGAGATTTTTGAGATACCGTCGAGCGAGCGATTTTTGCTTTGAAATACGAGCAACAGTTGAGATAGGAGTCATCGCGCGGATCGGCCGGCTGCACACGACCCACCAGTTTACCGCGACTCGAGCGTCTCATAGTTTCCCACGCCTCTAGGTTACAGAACGAATTAAAATCCTATCTCGAGGTACCACTGTCTATACTCATGTATCTGTATGTATGTAAATGAGCAGCTCTCGCACGAATTTTCGTGCATCGGGCCTCTAGTCTACATATACATCCTCATGTATCTGTATGTATGTAAAGGAGCACACACCAACACATAAGACCCAAAGCACAGGTAATAATGAACGGCGCGGGGCTAAAATGAATTTTATCAAGTTTTCATCGCCGTCATACGGCACAGCTTTGCAAATGTGCCGCGGCCTTAAACTACAATATTGCGTTTCCAAAATGAAACGTGGCGTGTGATTGATGGCCTGCAGCACCTGGTTCCGATTACGGACACAATATGCTTGAGCGGGAAAATACAATGAGCGCAGCGCGTGTGCGCGCTGGCTGATGCAGCACGGGGCACGCGGGGAGGAGACACAGACCCAGGCTCTCCCTGCTCCCCAGCATTTTCCAAAGAAGCCAGGGAAAGAGGGGCTAGAGGTGGATCATGAACGAGGTCGACTGTCACAGCAGAAGCCGAGCAGCGCGCAGCCAAAGAGGTGAACGGGACCGGAGGTCAAGAATAAAGCAAGCCAAGATGAAAGGATTTCAAACTTCGGCGAGGAATTGAATCGGGCAGGGCCCGACCGGCTCAGGGGTGGAACATCGACCTATGGACCGGGGGGTCAGGGTTCGATTCCAGGTCAGGGCACAGGCCTGGGCTGCAGACTCCATCCCCCATGGGGGGGCATGCAGGAGGCAGCCGATCAAGGATTCTCTCTCAGCGTTGACGTGTCTATCTCTGTCTCTCTCTCTTTTCCTCTCTGAAATCAATCAATACATATATTTTAAAAAGAATGTAAAACATGGCCTATCAGATGATCATTTCCCAAACTGAGGAATCTGTTCAGCTCACTCCAGACTCGGTGGGGAGAGACCATAAATGCGGACGGAACTTGGTTTGATGGGAAAGAGACGCGGCCCACTTCGCTTCTTGCTGACATTCACGCCAACCCTGCCCCTCTGAACACAAACCGGGCACTCCTGCATGCCCGCAGTTCAGGGCGCAGGCAAGGAGCGAGGCTTGCCTGGGACAGGAAGCGCAGGAGCCAGCGCAGAATGACCCCATCGCGAGGAATCAGGGTAACCCATCTCTGGACTTGCTAGGTCAGAACCCAGGGGCAATGAACTTGTGTGTCCCCAGCCGGTCCAAGCACGCCACTCGTCGCTACGGAGACAGCCCTCATGTGCCTTCTCTCTGATGTTGGATTTTTTTTTATTTTATTTTTTTTGGTTTGATTTAACTGTAATTTCACTTGACTCACCTCGTCTGTGAGGGACACACTAAACAGCCGGAGATGAAAGATGCTTATATGGTCGGTTAAATATACCAGACTCGCAGATGAGACAAAGTGGGGGGAGGAGGGAGGGAGACGGGGAGGCCTCAAAAACGCAGAAAGAAAAGTCCGCCTGCCAACAGGGTATGAATGGCCTCCGTCCTAAGCAAATGCCACCCCCTCTCTGTGCGCTGGCGGGTCTCAGGCACAATCTGCTGGAACCCTGTGAGCCAGCCTGCAATGACCAATCAGGTTTCTCCTGCGGGCAATTCCTCTGAAACCTAACACAAGAGCAAGTTCAATTTTTCTTTTCTTTTGTTACAGTTGTTGCCCGATTTTCCCTGGGCCGACAGGCACCTTTATCCTAAATGTTTCATGTTAAATAAATAAATGAATGAATGAATGAATGAATGTATGTTTCATGTCAGGCAAGCCCTCCATTTCCTTATCTACCGCTAAGATGTGTGGCACCCCATGACCTCCACCTAGGGACATGTGTAGGGTGTTTTTTATGTTAACCACCCAAATCAAAATAACCTGGCAACTATTAGGCATTTTCCATTAAGAGTAGCCCCTTCACTTACTAGTGTGTGTGTGTGTGTGTGTGTGTTCATTGATTTCAGAGAGGAAGAAAAGAGATAGAAATATCCACGAGAGACGATCATGGATCAGCTGCCTCCTGCACACCCCACCCTGGGGATCAAACCCTCAAGTCAGGCATGTGCCCTGACCAGGAATCGAACCATGATCTCCTGGTTCATAGGTTGGCACTCAACCACTGAGCCATGTCGGCCAGGCAAGAGGTGCCCCTTCTTGCGCCTGGATGGGTAGCTCCATTGGTTGGAGCATCGTTCTGGTACACTGAGGTTGTGAGTTCAGTCTCTGGGCAGGGCACATATAAGAATCAACCAATGAGCCAAAACCGGTGTGGCTCAGTGGATAGAGCATCAGCCTGCAAACTGAAAGGTCTGAGGTTCGATTCTGGTTAGGACATGTACCTTGGTTGTGGGCACATCCCCAGTAGGGGGCGTGCAGGAGGCAGCTGATCGATGTTTCTCTCTCATCGATGTTTCTAACTCTCTGACCCTCTCCCTTCCTCTTTGTGAAAGATCAATAAAATATATTAAAAAAAAAAAAGAAAAAGAAAAATATTTCACCCAACCAACCAAGCTAAAGAGTGAAATCCATTGAGACTGGTCACAACCATAGAAGTGATGCATCGTGTGCGATGATGTGAAAAACCACAGGTACCGAGAGCTCCGTGTTGTCCAAAGGCGGCTTGATCGGTGCCACCCCATCAGGAAGAAAACCTTGCTGAGCCCGGCTGGCGTGGCTCGGTGGTGGAGAGTTGACCTCTGAACCAGGAGGTCAAGAGCACAGGCCCGGGTTGCAGTCTCCATTCCCAGGGTGGGGCGTGCAGGAGGCAGCCGGTTCATGATTCTCCCTCCTCGTTGATGTTTCTCTCTCTCACTCTCCCTTCCTCTCTGAAATAAATAAAAATGCATTTTTTAAAAAATATATATTTTATTAATTTTTCACAGAGAGGAAGGGAGAGGGATAGAAAGTCAGAAACATCGATGAGAGAGAGACATCCATCAGCCACCTCCTGCATGCCCCCTACTGGAGATGTGCCCGCAACCAAGGTACATGCCCTTGACCGGAATCGAACCCGGGACCTTCCAGTCCGCAGGCCGACGCTCTATCCACTGAGCCAAACCGGTCTCGGCAAAATGCATTTTTTTTAAATTGAGCTGACCAACCCTAACCTCTCTTAGTTTCTCCTGAATCGCGACCCCTCCCCTCCCCGCTGCTCCCCACTCTGCACCGTGCACCGTTAGAGAGGTAACTGGGCTGACGGGCAGCTGTGAGACAGTTTTGCTCTGGGTGAAGGGACCTGCAGTCTCGGAATCCTCACTCTAAATACGGTCTAATATTTCCCCTTCCGTTTGGCGCTGCTTTTTTAACATCAGGAGCATCGCTGACCTAGCCAGTGCCCGGTAATGAACGCCTCTCGGCAATTACCCGTGAGGTCTGTCACACCCAATTGAGCACTGGGGGCGCTTACGATGCGGGAAGCCCGCAGGTGAGATCACTGACGCCTCCCCTCCGTGGTGCTGGTAGGGCGCCCCGAGTCCCGCCCAGAGGAGCCAATCACCGCGACACCTTGACAGCTCGCCCCCTTGCAGGTCTGCTGAGGGATGCCGCCTCCTCCCCACCACGACAAGGAGGGGGAAACCTGGAAAACCACACATCCATCCCCCTGGTTCCGCGAAGAGGTCCCCCGAAAGTCACGTGTAAGCGAGCCACCCTCACCTCACCCGCCAAAGTCTGCCAAAGAGCC
This sequence comes from Lasiurus cinereus, assembly GCA_011751065.1. NCBI lineage: Eukaryota > Metazoa > Chordata > Mammalia > Chiroptera > Vespertilionidae > Lasiurus > Lasiurus cinereus. The sequence continues at coordinate 2,345,138 of JAAGEH010000452.1, read as the reverse complement.
GACCCCACCGGGCCGGCGTGGCTCAGTGGTGCAGTGTCAACCTCTGAACCAGGAGGTCACCCTTAGATTCCCGGTCAGGGCACAGGCCTGAGTTTCGGGCTCCATCCCCAGTGTGGGGCGTGCAAGAGTCAGCTGATCCATGATTCTCTCTCATCATGGATGTTTCTCTCTCTCTCTCCCTCTCCCTTCCTCTCTGAAATGTGTATATGTGTGTGTGTGTGTGTGTGTGTGTGTATATATATATATATATATATATATACATATACATATATATATATATATTTTTTTAAGAGCTGACTCACACCCAGGAAGATGCAGGAAGAGGTGAATGGGGCGATGACCAGTTCGAGCCCCTTTATTTGATGTTTCACACTCATTTGTCTACGTGATTTCAGGGAGTTTTCAGAGTGCACGTGTAGAGACAATGTGCAGCGTTGCCTTGAACAGAAGCATGAACTTAAAAAAAAAAAATGAAACTCTTTGAGGAAGAAGAGGCCATTAAAGTGGAATATTAGGCCCAAGTACTCATGCTTAATACTCACCTAGAAAGCAGAGGTATCTAGGTAGATTCGGCCCCTCACTCCAACTGCCTCTTATTATTATTATTATTATTATTCAATTATTAATTAATTTATTTTATTTTAGAAAGAGAGAGGGAGGAAGAGAGAGAAACATCCATCTGTTGTTTCACGTATTTCCGCATTCCTTGGGTGATTCTTGTATGGGACCTGACTGGGGATCGAACCTGCAACCTTGGTGTCTCTGAAACCTAAAACCTAAACTCCCAGGCCAGCAGAAGGCGGGCCGTTAAATGAGCCGAGCAGGTGAAGGGAAGGTGCAGGAAGTCAGTCAGCCTGCATTCCAATTAAAGGCAAAGATCCGCCGAACCGGCTTGGCTCAGTGGATAGAGCGTCGGCCTGTGGACTGAAAGGTCCCGGGTTCGATTCCAGTCAAGGGCATGTATCCTGGTTGTGGGCACATCCCCCATAGGGGGCGTGCAGGAGGCGGCTGATCGATGTCTCTCTCATCGATGTTTCTAACTCTCTATCCCTCTCCCTTCCTCTCTGTAAAAAGTCAATAAAATATATCTTAAAGGCAAAGATCCCGCGGCCTCCTCTGGCAAGCTGCTCTGGGATCTATGACTGCTGTGCGCACGCGATGGCGTCTTTGAAGCCGGGCGCCTGATCCCATCATTTCTGCGCCTGGCATCGGGTCCGATGTGCGGCAGGTTCCATCGGTGGTTGCTCAAGTGCTGGCAAAAAAGAGGTGAGAGCCCAGGTCTTCGGACGCTAGCGAGACAAGTGCCAGGGAAACTCCTCATTCATTCACTCATTCACTCATTCACTCATTCACTCAACCAAAACCCATTCCACACCTTCTGCATCCCAGCATAAGGCTCTCGGGGTACTGACCATATGGGGCTCACACTTAGAAAGGCTGGAGGAAGAGACAGGGAAGAAACAGTCATCAAGAGGCCAGCTTCACACGGTGACGATCCTCAGCATAAAAATGGCCGCATTGGGCCTCCAAGGCTGTTAAACACACAGAAGTCGGCGGAAATTCCCGGTTTGCCAGGAGCCGAAGACTCGCTTGCTGGGGGCTTGAAGTGGGGACAGGTTGTGAGCCCCATGCCCTGAGCTCTGCCACTGTCCCCGTGGAGTGACCTTGGTTAAATGGTCCCTAAGGCTCTGTCCAGCCTGGAGATGTTTATGTTCTGCTAGAGACCCGATGCACGAAACTCAGGCAAGAGGAGGCCTTCACAGCCCTCAGAGCCCTGGCTTCGTCCGGAAGATCGTCCGGAAGGTCATCCGGAAGGTCATCCAGAAGGTCTACCGTGTAGTCCATTTGCATATTTTGCTTTTATTATTATAGATGAGCAAGAAGGCATCAGCCACATTTCACAGCCTGGGCTGGCCGTGCCCCATCCAGCGCCCACATGCCGTGAGTGCCCATCCCTCGATCGCTTTAAACAGAAACTTCTTCCCCCCACTTCCTGCGCCCACCTCCCCGGTTTTCCCGAGGCCGACCCCGGGCTCGGAGCTGTCTGCCACGCTGCCGCGGCCCGGGCGCGCCCACACTGAGTTCTACACGGAGCTGGCACTGGCCCACAGGCCCCAGGGCAAAGGAAACCAAATACCAAGTTCAAGGTGATTAAGGAATCCAGAAATTAGTTCAATTCCCTCATTCAACAAACATTAATAAGGGACTGCAGGGAGCCAAGCACTAGCCCAGTTCCTGAGAAAGTGTGTGTATGCACATACACACACACACACACACACATACACACATATACACACATACACAGATACA
>JAAGEH010000452.1:2271438-2340065 GCA_011751065.1 Lasiurus cinereus | reverse complement strand
GACGCCAGCGTCTCAGAAGCCAGACATTAGAGAGGGTCCCAAAAGCGTAAATCTCTTTTTGCTATTTTATTTTTTGTATTGCAGATAAATGGTTACTTTTCGCAAAAAATATCTGTTAACGTATGGTCAACTCTTTTTGCTCTGTTTTCAATGACTGCATGAAGAGTTTTAAATTCTTCCGTTTAGTTCCTACTATGGTCAATGCCATTAGAGACAGCCCATATAAACAAAAGGTTGGTGTTGTGTGTGTGGTGTGTGTGTTTTTTAGTGCGGGTCCCTTCGTCATTTTTTAGCGATGTAAGTACAAAAGGATCCTGAAGCCAGTAAGCTGAGAATTCTGGCTGCAGGCAAACACATCCTGGCCGCCTTTTCGCACCCGCCCCGCACCAGCGAGAGGCAGAAAGGGGGCCGCTGAATGTCTTTGGACTGGACTGTATACTGGACTTCAGGCCCATGGGCCTTGCTAATTTGCAGGTCTGATTTACTCTTCCTCTTCCTCCTCTTCCTCCTCCTCCTCCTCCTCCTTCTCCTCCTCTTTCTCTTCCTCCCCCTTCTCCCCCTCCTCTTCTCTGGCAAGAAGCCCCGGACAAATTCCATTGCTGTTTCACAACCCGCCCTTCAGCAAACCGCACCGCAGAGGGACGGGCGGGGAGCGTCCAGCCTCCGGGGTCTCCCAGCCAAGGGCCCTTGTCAAAGCCTAAGTCCACAGAACACAGCCTTTGCTTGCTCTAGGCAAACAGTTAATTTGTCCGTTCACTAGCATGAAAGGGACAAAAACCACACAGCTGGAGGATTGCTTCGGCCCCCATGTTGACCATCCCCTTCTCCCCAAGCGAGTCAAACCCTAAACCGTGGAGAATCAACGACTCAATCCAACCCATCACAAATATTGATACTGTCTACATAAAAAAAAAAAAAGAGAGAGAGAGAGAGGGCCTACAGTCATCAAAAGAAAACTAACCATACGGGCAATTTAAAAAAAATGTCCAAGTACACAATGCTATGGATTGTGTAAAGAAAGGAGAGGGAGGGAAAAAAAAGAAATCCATGCGCCAACGTGACCCAGGGCATGAATAAATGGGAAGAAGTAGGAAATGAAACACAGGCTGTTAAAGCAGCAAAGCTAAAAAAAGGTAAAGCTAAAAACGTGTAAAGGATGGGACACTATCAGACATCAGCATCAGACTTTTTGTCTAAAATTCGGTTCGATGAGGTGGGGGGGAGAGGAGTCTTGAGAGATGACATTGGAATGATAGCGTGGACCCGGGTTATGGAGTCCCCAAAAGCCAAGCTAGTCATATAGGTTCTGTCCTTAATAAGGAGCCACCAAAGTCTTCTGAGAAGGACAGGGACACGAGGGAGGCATGCTGTCGTATTTGCTGTTGTGTTTTTTAAACACTAATGTATTAATAATAGAATGCTTGCGTTTTCAAAAGCCAAGACGGGCAGCCAGCGGGGCCGGTAAGGAGGCAGATGGGGGCTGCGCCTGAACAGGGAGAAGATCATGCAAATGGAAAAGTACCAAGAGCTACACGCAGGCAGAGAGATCCGGGACCTAACGTGGTGCCGAGATTATAAAACAAGGTGGCATCGTACGGAGACACACAGAAGTCAAGGTCATTAACAACACATCCACTGAGGGTCCCCTAAAAGCTTGTGGCTAGGCTAGGCAGCAGATGAAATCCTGATTCAGAAGTGAAGACACGTGATTTTAAATATTCTGACAGAGGCGGGCGTGGATATATGGATTGGCACTGGGCATCCTCTTCATCTATGATGATGCTTTCCTAGGCTGCAGAGGGTAGAGCGTTAAAAACTACATTTCCCAGACTGCTCAGCAGCTCTGCAGCTAGGGCTCTGGATGAGAATTAGGCTCTCGCAACTCAATGGCCCCGTGAGAGATTTCTGAGAAGGCAGACATTAAATGGAGGCCATCTCCTGGCTGTTGGGACCTTTTCTGTAAGGCAACAGTCCTGGACACCTGGGAGATTTCTGCAACAACACTCCAAGGCTGACCATTCGTTTGGAGGTTAACCCAATGCCGGTGGCACCTTGCTATTCCCCGAAGACAGCCACAGTGGGACATTATTAAAAAGCAGCGGGCTGCTGAGACCGGTGTGGCTCAGTGGATAGAGCGTCGGCCTGCAGAATGAAAGGTCTCAGGTTCCATTCCGGTCGGGGGCATGTACCTTGGTGGCGGGCACATCCCCAGTGGGGAGCATGTAGGAGACAGCTGATCGATGTCTCTCTCTCATTGATGTTTCTAACTCTCTATCCCTCTCCCTTCCTCTCTGTGAAAAAATCAATAAAATAAATATTTTTTTAATTTTTTTAAAAAAGCAGCGGGCTAGTCATGGTGCCTGAGCCCTGGCCAGCCGGTCGGCTGTGTCTTTCAGAAGCCCACGTCCAGCGGCTCAGCCGCGAGCCCCTTTCCCGCCCGGGTCCTCCCAATGACTTTGTGAGACTCCACTTCCCCATCTGCCAGTTTGTTTCCTCCAACTCCACCCGGAGACCTCGGTGGGCTTGCGTAAAGGCAGAACAACCCAGAGAAAATACTTGATGTGCACTGCAGAGAACAGAACTAACGCTTGGGGGGGGGGGGGCGCGCGGCGGGGAAAGTCCCCAACCAAGAACCAACAGAGAAAAGGCCTCTTAGGTTCCTTAAGGAATTGCAACAACATCTTCCATTTGTCCCGAGCTCCGATTCTGGGCAAAAGCATCCGGAAGAGGTCTCACTTCCATTTTACTGGGCATTGGGGAGCAAAAGGACGGAGGGGTGGAGAGAGGGGATCCTGGTCTCTGCCTTTTTTTTTTTTAATATATTTTATTGATTTTGTACAGAGAGGAAGGGCGAGAGATAGAAAGTCAAAAACATCGATGAGAGAGAGACATCGATCAGTCGCCTCCTGCACACCCCACAGTGGAGATGTGCCCGCAAGCAAGGTACATGCCCCCGACCGGAATCGAACCCGGGACCTTTCAGTCCGCAGGCCAACACTCTATCCACTGAGCCAAACAGGTCTCTGCCTGGTCTCTGTCTTAAGTGTCGGGACCACCACGCAGAGAGAAGGCCAACAGCCGGCTGAGGCCGGAGGGGCGGAGCCAGTGGCCCAAGGAAACGATTTCCCACGGGAAAGCCCTTCTCCCCAGCCTGGTCTCCCGTCCGTGAACGCTGCCCCGGTTGTAAAGTCAGCGTGAAAACGGGGTGTCCCAGCGGCGGGAGCCTCAGAGGGCTTGGAAAGCCGCAGCGAATTCAACAGAAAAGCCTCACTCTCAGCCGTGGGAAAGAATAAAAATCCCGCGGGTCGCCAAAACTGGTGTGGCTCAGTGGATAGAGCGTCGGCCTGCAGACTGAAAGGTCCCAGGTTCCATTCCGGTCCAGGGCATGGACCTTGGTGGCGGGCACATCCCCAGGGGGGCCGTGCAGGAGGCAGCTGATCGATGTCTCTCTCTCATCGATGTTTCTAACTTTCTATGCCTCGCCCTTCCTCTCTGTAAGAAATCAATAAAATGTATTTTTTTTTTTAAATCCCGTGTGTCGTTTTCTCCTCCCATTTTAACCTACAACGTGGTGCCCGTGGCAGGCCCGGGGCTCCCGTGACACCTTCCGACACCCATACACACACACACTCACACACACATGCACACACACATGCACACACACACACACACACAGGCCATCCCAGGAGCCGGTGTACCCCGGTTATCTGCACGGCTGCTCACTGCTCTCCCTGTCATTCCGGGGGTTGGAGGATTAACAGCGCTGTGTTTACCGACCTCCACCGGGCCGTGACATGAAAGCCGGGATGTGTTTATGTTACAGGCGATCGCGGCCCGAAGAAGCTCGGGAGCCGGTTAATATAAACCCGTCCGGGGCCCACGAGTAGCCGGGGAGACGGAGGGGAAGCTGGTGACCTTCCCAGCTATTTCCGCAGAATGCGCGACCCATCACGTCCCGGAGCGCCGGGGAGCGGGGTGGGGGTGTCGGTAAGTACCCCTGTTAGTGAGCGAGCCTGCTAATTATTACACCGCATCAGCCCGGCTAACAGGCCGTGGCCGGCCGAGGGGCATGTTCCGGGGCGCGGAATGGCCGCCTCGGGGGGGAGAGGAATATATTAACGCCGTGCCCTCTGCCAATAAAACACTCGCCCTGACACCTCCGGGCCCGGCCGGCTGGAGCCAGACCGGGAGCGTTCCCCAGGCCGGGCCGCCTGGAGATGGATCTTCAGTGCCACCTACTGACTGGCACACTTGAACTTCTGGAGTCTGGGCGAGCGGCCGCGTCTTTAACCCCAGCCTGGGGGTTAAAAGGAAAAGGAAATGGGGTGGGGGGGCCGGGCACGGAGAGGTGGGATTCGGAGGGCTCCTCACACTTCGATACTTCTTAAAGCGCGCACATATTTTCCCCTTTTCCCCCCACCTCTGCTCCTCAATAACCACAGCACAGGGACGGCCCAGCCTGAACGCTAACACCCCATCCAAGGCTCCCTCTGGTCCGCTGCTTTCCGGAAATGTACTTTACTTTGCGCCTCCTCTTCCGGCGGGAAACGTCTTAGAAAGGAAACCTGAAGAGTGTCCAGGGCAGGAAAAGAGAGCAGGGGCAGCCGAAACCGGTGTGGCTCAGTGGATAGAGCGTCGGCCTGCAGACTGAAAGGTCCCAGGTTCGATTCCGGGCAAGGGCATGGACCTGGGTTGCGGGCACATCCCCAGTAGGAGGCGTGCAGGAGGCGGCTGATCCATGTTTCTCTCACATCAATGTTTCTAACTTTCTATCTGTCTCCCTTCCTCTCTGTAAAAAATCAATAAAATATATATAAAAAACAAAAATAATAATTAAAAAAAAAGATAGTAGGGGGTGGTCAATGAAGATGATTGCTGTTTCCTGGGCATGAGACAAATGTTTATTATGTGCACGCCCTTATCCAGTATATTTTTATATATTTTTTTATTTTTTACAGAGAGAAAGGGAGAAGGATAGAGAGTTAGAAACATTGATGAGAGAGAGACATCGATCAGTCGCCTCCTGCACGCCCCCCATTGGGGATGTGCCCACCACCAAGGTACATGCCCTTGACCGGTATGGAACCTGGGATCCTTTAGTCCGCAGGCCCATGCTCTACCCACTGAGCCACACCGGTTTCGGCCTGACCCAGTATTTTGAGATGATTTCTGTGACCACAATAACCTGCCCCAACGGATATAAACCCACAGCGCTTGCCCGACACGGTGCCTACAGTCTCACGGATAAATGGCCCCAGTTAATGATTTACACCTTCATTCCTTTATTTGTGCAATTACTAATTCCTAATGAAAGTAATAGCTAACACTGCTCAGCAGTTACTATGCCCGAGGCCCGGTAATAACCGCTTTGCAGAAATTAACCCGGGCGATCCTCATGATAACCCTTGGTGGCCACGGCTGTAATGACCTCACTTGGCGGATAATGAGGGTGAGCGGCCGAGAGACGAAGTTACCCTCCCCCAAATCACACGGCTCGTGGGTGGCAGCGCCAGGCCTCCGGCCCACGCGGGACAGCCACGAGGCAAGAGCCTGCACGCCAGGCAGCGTGCCTGTCTTCTTTCTCCGTCACTCGACGGCAAGGTGGGTGGATGCAGTACAGAGGACCGCCAGCTCGCCATGTCTGGCATCACTGTTCACTGCCCACCTTACAGGGCGCCTCAGCGCCGGCCAGGGTGGCTCGACTGGTTCAAGAGTCGTCCAGGGCACCGAAAGGTGGCGGGTCGCCCTGGCCATTTTTGCTCAGTGGACAGAGCATCAGAGGGTAAAGCTCAGTCGATAAACCTGCGGACTGAGGGGTCCCGGGTTCGATTCTGGTCAAGGGCACAGGCCTAGGTTGCAGGCTGAGTCCCCAGTGGAGGGCATGCAGGAGGCAGCCGATCAATGATTCTCTCTCATCATTGATGTTTCTATCTCTCTTGTCTCTTCCTTTCTGAACTCAATAAAAATGTTGTTTTTTTTTAAATGTGGCGGATTCAATTCCCATTCAGGGCACATACTCAGGTTGTGCATTCAATATCCAGCTGGGGTGCATATGGAGGTAACCGATAGATTGGTAGATATCTCTCTCTCTCTCTCTCTCTCTCTCTCTCTCTCTCTCAAACAAAATTAAAAAAGAATGCCTGCTGACCCAGGACACTTATCATTAGACACTTATGATTAAATCCCGATTTTAACAGGCATCCTCGGCCCATGTGGAGCGAGGAGTCCAAAAGGCAGCCGGGATTACAGACTCACTTTCCCAAGAATGCCAGGGCGTCGCTGAGCTGACAGCAGCGAACGAGTCAGTCCGTCTTTCCCCAGGAAGCGGGCTCCCATTGCTGCGGCTCCCTGAGCTGACCTGAGGAGAGGACACCAGACCCGCAGCCTGCGCGGTGGTCGGGGGGAGGAGGGGAGCAGGTACACTTGAGGGGGCGTCCCGAACCCAGCCGTGAGCGCTGCTCTGCTCCAAGTCAACCAGGAGACGAGACAGGCAAGTTGTGACAGGGACAAGGCATGTGATGCCAGATAACAGCGGCAGCCTCGCCAGCAGCCACAAGTCTAGGCGGAGGGCACACTCCCGATGGCCCATAAGCCACCCCAAAGTGACGCTGCCCTCAGGGGCCAAAGAGCAGCCAGGCCATCACGCCACTGAGAGGACGCCAGTCCTCACCAAGGTCCTGCCCAACAGAGCTGTCCTTCCGGGCAGCAACCGGACACTTCACCAGAAGCCCAAGGTCCCCGCAGCATCCTCTGCCAGGATGAGAAATAACTACGTCCGCCCGGCCTGCGTGGCTCCGTGGCTGAGCGTCCACCTCTGATCCAGGAGGTCAGGGTTCCACTCCCAATCAGGGCACAGGCCCGGGTTGCGGGCTCCATCCCCAGTGTGAGACGTGCAGGAGGCAGCCCACCCATGACTCTCTCTCATCACTGATGTTCCGATCTCACTCTCCCTTCCTCTCGGTAATCACTAAAAACTACGTTTTTTTAAAAAGAAATAACTATTTCACCTCCTACCTCCAGAGGAACTGCGGCCCCACTTCTCAGCATCATCCCTAAAGGCGGGTATCCGGCGGCCATGATGCTGACTCAGACGGCACTGACCTATTCTGTGCCGGGCACTGGGCTAAGAGTGTTAACGTTTATTATCGCTTTCTTTTTCATTGATTTGGAGAGAGAGAGAGAGAAGAAGGGAGAGAGAGAAGGATAGAGAGAGAAGGGGGGAGGGAAGGAAGGAGAGGGGAGGAAAGAGGAAGGGAGGGAGGGAGACATCGATGGCATTCCACTGGTTCACGCATTCATCGGTTGTTTTCTTCTATGAGCAACCCTGGCTCTAACCACTAAGCAACCTGGCTAGGGCCTTATTATCTCTTCAAACCGCAAAGCATTTCAAACCTGAGGCCTCTCTGGCAGCTGACAAAGAAGTCGGGCAGATGCGGAAACGGCCAAAATTCAAGCGCCCCCTCTTGAGAGTAGCCATGCGAAGAAGGGATGGAAGGACGCCAGGGACTCGGCCCATTGAGAAAAGGCATCGAAACGGCTCTGGTACTCCAGGTGTAGACGGCGATGCCAGGGGTGGTGGTCCCCGGGCACCTCCCTGAGTGTCACACTGGGCGCCTCACCTGTACAGGGTGTGGTGGCGGAGGGAGAAGGAACTTAACGCCAAGGTTAAGAGGATCTGACATCCGTCGGACATCGCTCTGTATCAGGCGCTGCTCTCCTAAGTGCCTCGGCCTGTACTAACGCACTCACCCCGCAAACCCGCCCCGCGGACACCCCAGCCAGGGCGTTCAGACACACGGGGGAGAGAGGGCTTCTTACCACAGCAAGCCGGGGCTTTTACGTGGGCCGGCTGTTTCCTTGAATGGTTCCCGGGAGCCCTTATCTGCTCCGGGCCGGAAACCACTTACCCCTTGACCGCGGTTAAATGCTCCCAACCACCTCAGAAGCCGCCTGGTAAACGCCGTGAAACCGGACCCGCGGAGGAGCCTGCTGGATGCATCACACCCCGGGAGCCGCAGCAAATCCACTTCCCTCCTGAGGAGCCCCCGGGGGCTTCCTGGCGACACCCCGAAAAGAGGCCCCGCCCCTGGGTTTTCACAAAGACCCCTAAAGCAGCGGTCCTCAACTTTCCTAAGGCCGCAACCCTTTAAGACAGCTCCTCATGGGGTGGTGACCCCCACCCATAAAGTTATTTCCCTTGCTACTTCATCGCTGTCATCTTGCTACTGTTATGAACTGTCATGTAAATATCTGATATGCAGGATGTATTTTCATTGTTACAAATTGAACATAATTAAAACATAGGGATTCATCACAAAAACAATGTCATTATATATTGTGAAATATTTATTTCTAATGACAAATAAATAAAATTTTGTCTTGAATCGTGGTGTAGCATGGGCAACAGTCTTCCTAGGACAACAGTAAACTACATGGCTACACTTTGCTACACGAGGAGCGGTGTGTTGGCTCCTAAGACCATGGGAAATAGGTGTTTTCCGCTGGTCTTAGGCGACCCTTGTGAAAGGGTCGTCGACCCTCAAAGGGGTCACGACCCACAGGTTGAGAACCGCTGCATCAGGTAACATCAACGCCTCGGGCAGAGCCAGGCTACACAGGGCCAGGCATCCGAAGAGAAACAGCGCTGAGCGCCCGGAGGTCAGCGGCGGAGGTCAGCGGCGGAGGTCAGCGCAGGCCTGACCGGGCGAGGACGCGGCCTGTGGCGGCCGGGCCGGGGGCTGCCCTGCAGATTCTCAGCGGATGCTCAATCAACGTCCCCCCCAGGACCTTAGGCTCCCTCAGGTCCACACACCTCTGTTGTCAGTGGCGGAGGGACGCTGTGGTTCTCTTGTCCCCAGCCTGGCTGGCCTGGCCTGGAAGATCTGGCTCCCAGGGTGTGTCATCTGGTCCCTTTGTGGGGACGGAACGCGCCTGTGGGGCTGGGAGACCCACTGGCACCGCCACCCCAGGCCCGAGAGGTGAGGGCGCCCACCACACGGGAGCTCGGGGAGACTTCATCACAGCCTAAGGGGGCGACGCTCCATCAAGAGGAGGGCTCCCCGGCTTAAAGCCTGCGTCTCCCTGCTGCTGGTGGCTCCCCAAGCGTGTCCCACGGGGAGCCTCTGGGGTCACGCCCCCAGCTGCCCCCTCCTTGACCGTCTGACCTCGCTAAATGACCGCCCTCCGGTCCACATGGTACGAAGGCGGGAGTCACTCTGGATTCCTCTTTGCCTTCAAAAGTCTGAACCCCACCAGCTAAAACGCATCCTGCATCCCCCGCTTCTCTCTGCCATCACCAGTGCCTCCTGGGCATCTCTGGCTCTCTGGGGTGTCTCCACCGCCCCAATGTTCCTCTGGTCCCCCCTCCATTATCACATGCACATCGGACCCGGTCATCCCACACCCACATCCAACTGGTCCATCTCCCGCCCTCCGTGGGTTCCCCTGGAGCTGGGAATAAGACTTGAGTCTTTACCGCGGCTAACGACCCTGATGCGACCCTGGCAAGTCCCTCTGGTCTCTTTTTCTTCCATTCTGGCCACTGACCTGTGGCCCCTGCCGGCAAAGCCCATCAGCACCTCCATTCGAATCGCACCCCGAAATCCATCTCCATCATGATCACGCCACACTGTCTCTCTCTAACAGACACACGGCGGTGTTTATTTGCTATCTCCACTCCGGTTTACTTGTTACTGTCTTCCTTCCTCCAACAGAATGTCACCCTCCGGGGGAGGAGGGACCTGGGTCTGGTCGTCGCCACCGATTCGCCAGAGTACAGGACGGCGCCGAGCAGGTGACCGGCTAGTCTCTGCTGGATGGACGCATGGCTGGCGCCTGGAAATCTGTGGTTGATACCTACCATGTGAAAAGCATCAGCAAGGCCCAGCTGGCGTGGCTGAGCATCAACCTGGGAACCAGGAGGTCCCGGTTCAATTCCCGGTTAGGGGCACATGCCCGGGTTGCAGGCTCCATCCCCGGCGGGGAGCTTGCAGGAGGAAGCTGATGCTCTTTTATCATAGATATTTCTATCTCGCTCTCTCCTTCTCCCTCCCTCTCTCGCCCTCTAAAATCAAGAAAAACGTATCTAGCCGAAACCGGTGTAGCTCAGTGGATAGAGCATCGGCCTGCAGACTGAAAGGTCCTAGGTTCCATTCTGGTCAAGGGCATGTATCTTGGTTGTGGGCACATCCCCAGTAGGGGGTGTGCAGGAGGCGGCTGATCAATGTCTCTCTCTCATCGATGTTTCTAGCTCTCTATCCTTCTCCCTTCCTCTCTGTAAAAAATCAACAAAACATATTTTTTTAAAAAAGAAAGGAAGAAAAAAACATATCTAAAAGTAAACATACCAATATGACCTCACTTCCACTGTCTCCGTTTGGGGGTTAGTGCATCCTTTCACCAAACAGGCCCGGATCACGTTTCACCGACCCTGGCTCTTTAGACTACACACGCCTCTGCATGCAGCGGGTTCCCGCATGTGACACACGGCACACTCCTTTCGGAGGTCCCTGACGGAGAGCCGACAGCCAAGCTGTTACAGCCGCAAAGGGGAGTCTCACCACCCTTTCCTTTCCAACGTGATTAACCTTGACTTTACAAGTGACAGAAACGTGTCAGTTTAGGCCCATGTGATCATGGGGACAAATCATGTGGTTTGGCATAATGCACATCAAACGGCCGGGAGGCGCCTGACAGGTACCAGCGGCCGCGACGCCCGAGGACCCGGTGACAGGCCCGTGTCCCCGGTCCACCTGAGCCTCCTTGTTAGCGCGCGCGGTTTGGGTCTTCCTGCGGCCACTGAGAAGCAGAAACCTGACATAAAAATACCTTCCGGGGGGGGGGGGGTTCTTTTTCCATCCATCGCCAGCAAAATTACACTTAATGAATTGTCGACCTTTATTCAATAGCACTAACTATTTTCAATCCTGCCATGACATCTAAAGAGGCTTCTCCCTGTAAGCCACGCTGACGTACAAAATACCGGACAGAGGGGGCCAAAGAAAGTGGTTCGTGTGAGCCCTTCTCTACGCTGGAAGATCCGAGAAAACCTCTAAGCACTTTCAGCTCAGATAAATATCTCCCGAGCCTTTTCTAAATATGCCATCCGGCGCTTCTTCCCTTTGGTATCCGTCTCTGTGGGTGATGATGAAGTGCATCCACCGCAGGACCATTTAAAATGAGGGGCAAAGAAAGACATCCCCAATTCTGGGCGGAAGTAAGAGCCTATGAGGCTACTTGGTCCTTTGCTACAGAACCCTCTATTTTCACAGGTAATAAGAGGAGGGCTGCTTCATCGTGTCACATCCCGAGATGTGGGTTAAAGTGACACTTGAAGCTTGTCGTGGCAGGAAACCAGGACTTTGTAGTCTCTTTTCAGGACGCGGTAAAACGTGGCTCTGCCCTGTTTGGGCAGGGTGGCTCAGTTGATGAGAGCATGGTCCACATACACCAAGGCTGTGGGTTCGATCCTGGGTCAGGACACACAGAGGAATCAACCAATGAAGGTATAAGTGAGTGGAAGAACAATTATCTCTCTCTCTCTATCTATCTATCTCTCTCTCCTCTCCCACTTTCCTCTCTCTAAAATAAACTAAAAAATAAAACACAAAAAGCGTGGCTCTTCATAAGGCTACCGTCTACAGAAAGCAGCCTTGCTCTTGTGAAAAGCTCCCGCAAACAGCAAAATGATCACCAAATCGATACTCGCCTTCTCACTCCTCATTTGCCTTTCTCCCTTCCTTTCCGTCTCTCTCTCTCTCTCTCTCTCTCTCTCTTTCTCTTGTTTTTCTGTTTCGCTTTTAAGATCAGAGCGTGTGAGCTGTACGGCAGCAGGTTCAACCCCCGACGCTAAAAACCCACAGGCTCCTTCCTCCCCTTCCTCCCGCGCCCCGGCTCGGGCGTAAATATTTCATGGTGTGACCATCACTCACTCGGCGCTCGCGCCGTCTGATCGGGCCTCTGTTTCTGGCTGTGGGGGACCCTGGAGGATAGTGCTTTCTCCCATCCGCTGCTCAGTCGCATAAAACCCCGGCTTCTCAAAGGCACTCCCAAGTTCAATAATTTATTAAACACCGCGCCGGGGCCAGCTAGCGCTCGCCAAGACGCATAACTAAAGACTACGGGGCACTATTAGAGAGTGGCGTTGATTACAAAGGTCAACATTAGAGAAAATGATAGCGTTGTTACTTACAAGAGAGAGGCAGACTCAGGACAATGGATGCTTGTGCGGGCCCCTCTCTACCCCCGCCTTTCCCCTTCCCCCCTCCCTCCACTAAAGGGCACGAGCACTAAAACACATGGAAGTGCCTGGTTGCAGGTAACAGTCGTTAAGCAAACACACGGCGTATACAGGCTCTCTCCAGAAGTCTAAAATCAGAACTCAGGTCCCAGGTCTCCCCGTCCTCACTATACCCGCCCCCACTCCTCCTCTTTCTAAATGCAATGTAGAACTGCGCCATGTCAGTGAAATACTTTCTGAAGTCGCAGTGTGATGATGACATTTATGCCTTCACGACAGGACTCCCAAAGTCTACTCATCATTATTCCTCCCCCCTACCGGTCTCTGAGCGATAGGCTGGGAAGACACTGGGAGAGAATCACACGTCCGTAACACGTGTAAAAGCCAAGTAATACTCTGATCAGCGAGCATTTGTGGGGACTCAGGTTCCCCAGGAGCCGTGGGAAATCCTTAAGAGACTGAAACATCACCTGGTGTTCACCGGCTACCACACGTGGATGACCATGTGCACACGGAGTGTCTAGAGGAAGTCCCAAAATAGTGTTGAACTCACTGCCACGTGGAGCAGGAGTCTCGGAGGGACTGGGTATTTCAGAGAAGATCAAAAGAAACCCAGTGGTCAAGGAAGATGTTCAGGAGTCAAGGGTTCCTACAGATTAAATTTTCTTTCCTTTTTCCTTTTTTTATAAATATATTTTATTGATATTTTACAGAGAGGAAGGGAGAGGGATAGAGAGTTAGAAACATCAATGAGAGAGAGACATCGATCAGCCGCCTCCTGCACGCCCCCTACTAGGGATGTGCTTGCCACCAAGGTACATGCCCTTGACCAGAATCGAACCTGGGACCTTTCAGTCCGCAGGCCGATGCTCTATCCACTGAGCCACACCAGTTTTGGCTAAATTTTTCTTTTCTTACTTTGATTTTCAAATAAACTTTAGGGAAAGGAACTCGGATACTCAAATTCACGATTGACACAACAGGTCAACTCCCACCTACACGTGGCAGATACCAACCAAGCATTTAGCCCCCTTACAGAACCCAAATGAAATGCCTGTAAAGACGTGGCCACAGAACAACACACGCACACATCTTCGGGGACAAAGAGGATGAGGGAGAAGATCGGGGCAGATGAAAAGCATCCACCCCTCGCTGGGGAAGACGAAAACAGAGCGAGTGTTCACTAATGTAACAAATCCCGCTGGCGAGGCAGGGGTGGAGGGAGGACGGGGAAAACCGATAAGCAGTGAGCGGGTTCACACCTCCATCCCCGGAAGGGTCAGGAGTTCCAGCGACCGCTGAAGGCAGGTGTATTTCAGACGTCGACCCCGGGCCGGGGGCCCCGCGCAGCAGATACGGTATATTTGGACCAGATGGGTTTTACCTGTCAATGAGCAGACAGTTCCTTACGATGAAGAACGTAGGAATTAAAAACCCACGTTTTCAACTCCTTTCAAAAAATCCGAGGATCTGCGAACACATTGGCACACGGCAGCGGAGTTGTCACCGGCCCCTTTCGGGAGGACGTGTCCCTCCGTTCCACCTCGGGCACCACCAGTCCCTGCTGCCCCTCCTCACCCGCGGCCGAGTGATACTTTTCACTCCTCTCACCCCTCTCCTCCCCGGGAGGGAGACAACGTTTAAGATTCCTGCTGCAAGCCGAGACCGGTGTGGCTCAGTGGATGGAGCGTCAGTCTGTGGATTGAAAGGTCCCAGGTTCTATTCCGGTCAAGGGCATGTACCTTGGTTGCAGGCACATCCCCCATAGGGGGCGTGCAGGAGGCAGCTGATCGATGTCTCTCTCATCGATGTTTCTAACTTTCTATCCCTCAACCTTCCTCTCTAAAAAAAATCAATAAAATATAAGAAGAAAAATTTTTTTAAAAAATGATTCCCACTGCAAAGAGAGGTGACTGCATGGGGGGAAAGGAGAGGGGGCATCTGTAAAATGTCCTTGGAGTCATTTTATTTGGGGGTATCCTGGGAAAAGGCCAAATAACGCAATGAAACAGCGAGATAAGGCAAAGGACACCCACACTCGGAAACAGCAGACAAGGGACACCTGGTGTAGTTCGTCGCTCGGGAACAAGGCAGCACGCTGGGATCCCAGCACCCTCACCCTCAGCCCTGCCAGACCCATCTCTTCTCGAAGGATCAAATGCCAAAGATTTCAGCTGCATAAGAGGGGGGGTATTCAAAGAGAGGAAAGAGGGTTACGGGGAGAGGAGGGAGAGAGAAAAGAAGGGGTTGTCCTTTACATCCCTAAACGGGAAAGAAATCACAGAAATCATAACGCTTTGCGGGGATAAAGACGGATCAAGTTCTTAATTCACAGACTCATAAAAGCTCTAAAGGCTCTTTCCTTAGATCATATACTTGAGATGTGTGTGTGTGTGTGTGTGTGAGAGAGAGAGAGAGAGAGAGAGAGTGAGAGAGAGAGAGAATGCCGTGGCCAAGCTAGGAATTTGGGGGAAATTCCTAGAAGTTTCCAGACGCTGTTTAAATGTGTTCAAGTGACTTTTGGAAACACAAAATGACCAGCTTATTCAAAGTCTCCAGTGACATCAGTTGTTGTTTTTTCTTCCTCTCTTTCCCGGTTGGAAACAGAGACCTCACTGGGCTGTCTACCTCTGAGCTAGAAACCACAATGCCACCGGACCTGCGGGGCGATTAACCGCCCTGTCACTTATCCTCTAAATGTCTATCTGCCTCGGTCACCACCGGAGGGTAAACAGCAACCGGTGTGTGTGACCGAGCGCGCTTTCGAACGCCGGGGCGCACAAAGGGCGCCCTGTTTCTGCTTTCCAGCCTGATGGACTGTCACTCGTGTGAACAAAAGACCAGATCCTGCCGCTGGGCACCGGAGAAGGCGAGGAAACGGCCGGGAAGACCGGGATCCCTTTGCAGATGCAAATGAGAACGAGTGAACCAAATCACGGCTCCTCTCTTTTGGGGGGGGGGGGGTTCCAAAGTCCTGAGAAAGAGGCAACAACCGGGAAAGGGTCACGTTCCTCGCTGGCCAGCCCCTTGGGGCCACAGGGGACCCGGTATCCACCCCGGGCGACGTGCGAGGGAGGGGGGCCGCCCGCAGACTTGAGGGCCTGAAGCCAGGGAGCCAGGCCGAGAGAAACGGCAGAGCAATCGGCCCGGGAACCGGGAGCGCCCAATAGACTGGACGTTCGAAACCTGAACTTTTAAAAAGCCTCCCAGCCCTTAAGAAAGCAGAGGAAGGAACCCAACTGGCGTGGCCCCGTGGGTTGAGCATCTGTCTACCTAGGAACCAGGAGGTCACGGTTCGATTCCCGGTCAGGGCACAGGCCTGGGTTGTGGGCTCCATCCCCAGTAGGGGGCGATCCCTGATTCTCTCTCATTGCTGATGTTTCTATCTCGCTCCCTCCCCCTTCCTCTCCGAAATCAATAAAAACATATTTAAGAAAAAAAAACAAAAGAAGATGAAGTTGAATCACTGAGGAAAGAAGCTGTGGCTTCCCCCTGCTCCCCAACACACACACACACACACACACACACACACACACACACACACGATAAGAGGGCGCCCTGTCCACATCCCACAGAAAGCCCTTGAGATCGTTCTGGCTATCAATTTCCTAAATGAGTTATTTTCTGCCCCAGCCTCCTTGCTCATCTATCTCTCCCGGATCTTCCCTCTTATTAATATATCTCCCGTGTCATTCGTCCTTACACAAATTAATGCATTATCTTTTTCTGGAGGTTGTTTCAATTGGTAGGGGCGGAAAGAAGGAAGGGTGAGAAGTCTGTTTAAATTTTGACATTAATATTTAGGAACGAGGGCAGGAAATCTCGGGGCTCGGGGTTTATCTGCCTCTCCTGCAACGTGTAGAGACCGTGTATTATCGAGGATTAGGCTTGGCTGCCAGTGACAGAAAATCCGAAATGACAGTGGATTTAAGCAGGCTGATAGGACCAGCCCGCACCCTGCCGATCGGAACGCAGCACTTACACTTCAGGCAGCGGGATGAGAGGCCGGGCCTGCGCAGAAAGAAGGGGGCGAAGGATACCCCGGGCTTTCTGGTAAGGAAACCGTAGGATAGACCTTCCTCCTTAGTCACATGGCCACCCCTAGCTGCAGGGGAGGCTGGGAAATGCCTTGAAAACTCCATCACAGAGGAGAGAGAAGGCAGCTGGGAGTTCCCGGGCAGTCTCTACCACCAGGAGGTTTCCAAGTTTTAGAAGAGTAGAAATAGTGATGGTTTCAGGCAAAAAATAAAATAAAATAAAATAAAAAATCCTCATCAGGCCCAGGCAGCATGGCTCAGTGGTTGAGCATCGGCCTATGAACCAGGAGGTCACAGTTCGATTCCCAGTCAGGGCACAGGCCTGGCTGGCAGGCTCCATCCCCAGGGTGGGATGTGCAAGAGGCAGCCAATCAATGATTCTCTCTGATCATTGATGTTTCTCTCTCTCTCTCCCTCTCCTTTCCTCTCTGAAATAAAAAAAAAAAATTTTTTTTTTTAAATTCCTCATCAGACTAAGAAACTGGCAAACGCTCCAAACAGAAGAGCCACTGAAGTCTATGGCTTTGACAGTGAAACCTTGGGGCGACTGCCTACCATTCTTGAGGCACACCTCCGTGGTCAGGCTCCGTCAGTGGGATATCCTCATGGTCTCTCTCCCTCCGGGGTGAGTGTTCCGTTCCGGGGACTCCCCTCTGGGTCAGCTGCCCACATTCCTCGGCCCAACCGCCCAATCCCCTCCCACCATTAAGAAAGAGAGGCCTGCCGAGACCGGTGTGGCTCAGTGGATAGAGCGTCGGCTTGCGGACTGAAAGGTCCCGGGTTCGATTCCGGTCGGGGGCATGTACCTTGCTTGCGAGCACATCTCCACAGTGGGGTGTGCAGGAGGCAGCTGATCAATGTCTCTCTCTCATCGATGTTTCTGACTTTCTATCCCTCTCCCTTCCTCTCTGTAAAAAATCAATAAAATATATTTTAAAAAAAAGAAAGAGAGGCCTTTCACCTCCGAGGGGCAGGTCTCGCACAGAGGACATCTGGCGGGCGCCCAGAGGTGACAGGGATGAGAGCGGGAATAAATAAAGAAGAATGCGGAAGCCAGTTGGGGCAGCCTCTCATTAGAGCCCTTTCCAGAGCGATTCATCTTGGTCATCGTCAGTCCGCTAAACATAATTACTCCGCCCGGCTCCTGTGGTCACACCAACCAGCCACCGTCAAAGGCCTTTCCTAGGCGGAATGGGGCTCCGGCGTGCCAACAGCTGCCTGAACCGGCGGGGTTTGTGGGGTTGTGGGCTCCCTCCCCAGTAGGAGATGGACAATTATGTCCTACCCGACGCTGACATGGGACGGAGCCAGGCCTTTGGCGATGCTGTCAGGGTACCAGGAAGTGGCAGAAGTACCTGGAGGAGCATTGAAAGCCTGCTGGCAGTATTTTTTTTTAAATATATTTTATTGATTTTTTACAGAGAGGAAGGGAGAGGGATAGAAAGTCAGAAACATCGATGAGCGAGAGACATCGATCAGCTGCCTCCTGCACAACACCACTGGGGATGTGCCCGAAACCAAGATACATGCCCTTGACCGGAATCGAACCCGGGACCCTTCAGTCCACAGGCTGACGCTCTATCCACTGAGCCAATCTGGTTTCGGCACTGCTGGCAGTATTTCACAAGGCGATTTGTCCCGTTCCCTCAATGTATCATGAAGGTAAATACGATTTTAAATACGCGAGCATTGTTTTCCCCCAAAGAATTTCCTTGTGGAGATGTTTTAATGGAGTGCTGTTTACCTTAAGTCACCACTCACTTTTTGGCCTCCCCCTGAAATTCAGGGCACCTTTGAACTTGAACAGCGATTTAGAGAGGAAACTCTGGGCCTGGAATTCTAGAGCACAGATCCAGCTCCATGCCGTCTCGAAGAAGCCAACTAGCTCTCAGTTGGCCATGTGGTTCTTCGCCAAAGTAACTGAAACTTCGTAGCCTTGAGTGGAGATAAGCCTCCTGCTTGCTCCTTGGCAGCAGCCATGTCTGTTGGGACTTATTTATCTTCTATCATTGAAACTTTGTAGCATTAAGTGGAGGCCAAGGCAGGCCAGGGGATGCGGAAAGCTTGGCTTCCTCCATCACCGGGGGCAACCCTAGCCTCCTGCTCTCTCCAGCTCCGTGACTGCTGCCGTTTTTGTTGGGATTTACTTATCTTCTATCATTGAAACCTTGTAGCCTTGAGTGGAGTTCAGGGCCAGCCAGGGTTTGCAGGAAGCTTGGCTTCCACCATTGCTGGGGAAACTCAAGCCTCCTGCTCACTCTGTGGCCACAGCCATCTTGTTTGGGTTAATTTGCATACTTGCTCCTAATTGGCTACTGGGCATGGCTTGCGGGTGTAGAGGAGGTATGGTCAATTTGCATATTACTCTTTTATTAGATAGGGTAGATATATATATAGATAAAGTTCATTTATTATATCACAGGAGACATTAAAATAATTGTGGGCCATCTAATAATTGTCCCTTGAAAGCCACCTTTCCACCCTGCAGATACGCCGCTACGACACAGCTAGGGGAGAAGACTGTAAAAATGACAGCAGGACCACATAACTATCCATCATTAGCCGTTGCGGAGGGGGGAGGGTGAAGGAAAGGGGAGGGGTAAGTCTTAAAACAAATGACTCCACATGGACAGGAAGGGGCAAGGTTGGTTGCTAAGCTGCAGTATAGAAATCAACTAAAAAAAAATCTTCAAGGTAATATTTCAACACAAGTAATTTACCCTCGAGTTAAAATTCCCAAAAGCCAAAGTGCTTTAGATTCGAATCTCCTTTGACGCAGACATTCGACTTACATGCGCACATGGATGCACCACATTTCGTTCATCTGCTGATGAACATTTGCGCTGTTTCCACTTTTTGGCTATCATGAATAATGCTACTATGAAAAAAAGTCTAACCCTGGAAAAGGTGGTCTCTCTCCCCTTACTTCTCCCACCCAAACTTTCTCTCCTAAACAGGTAACTACTGTTGAATCTTTCCAGAGATAATGGATCTTTTCGCAGGCATTTCACACAAATGGAAATCCAAGTATTCTGCACCTTGCTTTTTTAATTTAACTATATTAAAATGGTTTCATGTTGGCACAGAGAGAATAGTCTCTTTTCAGCCTTACCGGGGGAGTTCACCGGCTACATCTCCCTTTATCTTTTCACCTGTCTCCTACTGATGGGCATTTAGCTTATTTCTTATGTTCTGCCACTACAAATAATGCCACCACAAAATCATTGTACGCCAGTATATTCAGTGGAATAAATGCACGTAAGTAGATAGTTGGGTCAAAGGGGACTTCATATAAATCAAATTTTGCTTCCAGGACATTCTAATTAAGATAGGTAAAATAGAAGAGATTCCAATCTGACTGCTGCTTGGATGAGAGGGTACAAAATCAGCAGCATCACCAGAAAATGAGCCATCCACTGCATAATAATTTTTGCTAATATCCTTGAGTTATAATTCACATAAAATTAAATTCACCCATTTAGAATGCAGGATTCAATGGTTTTTTAGTGTTAGTATACTCACAGAACTTTGCAAGGATCACCACAACCTCCACAATCTAAGATCAGAACTTTGTCATCATATCATAACATTCACACTCAATCCCCACCTCACCCCATTTCCAGCCTTGGGCGATCACTGATCTGCTTTCTGTCCCTATAGATTTGTCAATTACAGGCACTTTCTATAAACGGATTCACACATTTTGTACTTTGTGTTTGGCTTTCCCTTGGTAGAAAGCTGTTAAGGCTCATCCATATTGCAGTGTGTGTCAAAACCTCATTCCTTTTCACTGCAGTATAATATTCCACTATATGGCTATAGGCCATTGTGATAACCTCGCAGCCCTAATGGTCTCTTTGGGTTGGTTTCTCTTTGGGGGCTGTTATGAATAATTCTGCTACAAACATTTGTGTCCGAGTTTTTGTGTGGACAAGCTTCCATTTCTTGTGGGTACATACCTAGGAGTGAGCAAGTGAGTGAGCAGATAGAAACGTGCATGAATTCTTTTTAAGGTAAGGGTCACGGGAGGAAAAAGGAGAAACCAAAACATCCACACCAAATACATTAACCAGAAAACTCTGGTTTGATGCCAGAGATCTTTAAAACCTTCCAAAATACGACCTTTATTTGATAATAAAAATGAATGTAAAAAGTAAATAAATGTCCATACACATTAGGTCTAAACAAACCCACCGCTGTCACCATCCAAGTAAACAGAAGAAAACATCCATTGGTTCCGATTCTCAAGAAATTCGGATTCTAGTGGGATACTCGTTGATAATTGTTTGTGAAAATGTTAAGGTATAAACCAAGGAAAAGCAAACTTTGCTCTCTACAGGGCCACACAGCAGATATCTCAGGCATCTAATGAATATTCTCGGTCTTCTTCTCTTTTTTTCTTTACAATCTTTTAGAAACATAAAAACCATTCTCAGCTCAAGGGCCAGAATGGGTATAAAAGTATACCCACAGAGCAATTACATGTTTAACTTGACCAACTGCACATGTTGGATAAAATTTAAAATTCAAAAATATGTGTTATAATTGCATCAATTCAATTCTAACTATTTTTTTCCTTTTTTTAAAACTAATTATTTGCTTATTTCCAAGGCTCTGTTAATACTAATGTTATTTCTTCCACAGAGGCCTTGGTAATTGGTGAAATAAACTCTTTTTCTGCCTCTAAGAGCACCTAACCTCAATTCCCCATTCAAACTACATTCTGCAAAGCTAGCTGGAACCTGTTGAATAGCAGGTCCTAATCTCTCTCTCTCTCTCTCTCTCTCTCTCTCTCATACACACACACACACACACACACACACACACACACACACAATCTCTTTCTATACTAATGCCTCTGAACTAGTGCCAATGGTCTAAGCTACCTGGTGAATAAACTTCCAAATCCCAGGGGCTCAATACAGCAAACTCTCTTACTGTCCAATGCGGGCCAATGGGAAGCAGAGGTGGGCTCTACTCCACACAGTCATTCAAGGATCAGACTATGGGAGACCCCGATACCTGGCACACAGAGTCCCCAAAATCACAGTGATAGGGAAAGAGAAAGCACGCAAGGGGCACACTAGCTCCTGAATGTCCTGATGAGGAATGGATACCCAGCACTTCAGCTTTCATTTCTTTGGTCAGAACTCATCATATGATCCCACCTCCCTGCAAGGGATGCTGGGAATTGTAGTCTTCCCAGCGTGCTCAGAAAGAAGAGCAAGAGCTGAGAGTTCTATAGAAAAAGCTGAAGTGGATGCAGGATGCCAGAAGTGAATTCCCCAAAGCTGGGCGTGCCTCCAGCCACACACTAGCACGTGACCACGAAGGTGTGGGATGTAGAAAACTCTAACACCAATACATTAACCGCAAACAGTTCCAAAACGAAGCAAACTTTAGGTTGATCTAAAGCAGTGGTTCTCAACCTTCCTAAGGCCGCGACCCTTTAAGACAGCTCCTCATGGGGTGGTGACCCCCAACCATAAAGTTATTTCCATTGCTACTTCATCACTGTCATAAACTGTAATGTAAATATCTGATATGCAGGATGTATTTTCGTTGTTACAAATTGAACATCATTAAAGCATAGGGATTAATCACAAAAACAATATGTAATCATATATTGTGAAATATTTATTTCTAATAACACATAAATGAAATGTTGTCTTGAATCGTGGTGTAGCATGGACAACAGTCTTCATACGACAACAGTAAACTACATGGCTACACTTTGCTACACCGAGGAGCGGTGTGTTGGTTCCTAAGACCATGGGAAATAGCTGTTTTCCGCTGGTCTTAGGTGACCCCCGTGAAAGGGTCGTTCGACCCCCAAAGGGGTCGCGACCCCCAGGTTGAGAACCGCTGATCTAAAGCAATATCAACCAACGCTACCGACAGCGGGTATGCTCTGAAACGCATGTCCGAGGACAGGATGAGACACCAACCGGAAACGGGTCATTTTGACAAAACCAAAAGGACCCTGAGCTCCTTCCTCGCCGACCCCAGGCCTCTCCTCGTTGACACCCTCCTCCCCGATGGAGGACACAGCACGCAGAGACTGACTCTCTCAGCCCCGCATCTCAGCGCCGCGCACCTGTCGAAGGCGCTCAACAAGCACTGCTGTATCTGCTGCGACAACGAGGGAAGGGGCTCCGTGGCCTGATGGTGGGAGCTGAGGCCTGTTCGCGCGTGGCCTCTCCCCTGGCAACACGCCCGGGTTAAAGCTCTGGGACGCGGAGCGCCGCGTGGTTCCCAGAAGGATGGCGGTGGGAGGCGTGCGGGGCAGTGGGGGGGGGGCCACGTCGGACCCCGGCTCACAATGCCCCAAGGACGCTGACAAATCGCCCGATAATAACCCGGGTGAGTCTCAGAAGTCGCTCCTGAGCGCCGGGCCACCACAGCCAAAGGGAATTATTCATCAGCGGGCGGGCGGCACACGGGATGCCGGCGGCGGGCTGTGTTGGCCTTTGCTGAATTATTCATCAGCCTGTGCGAGAAACGTGCGGCCCAAAGGGCGTGTTACACCCGGCCAGATGGTGCGGCGATGTTTGTTTGCTTTCAAAAAGATTTTATTTTCTTTTTTTTTTAAAAAAAAAGAAAAGAAAAATCGCCTCCAAGCTACCGTGCGCCCATTTCAGGCCGGTTCCAAATCTGGTTGCACAAGCCGGTGCAGAGCACAGCGCCGAGGCAGAAAGGGAGAGGGGGGAGGGGGGAACCTTCTTTAATATTCATCATCATCATCATCGTCGTGACAGGCAGCCGACTGAAGCCGCGCTTGTTTACCTGTCCGTGTCTCGCCTTTTCAGATGCGGCGCGGTCAAAGCCGGTAGGAGCGCTACAAGGAGATGCCTGGGTGGAGGGAAAGAAAAGGCCTTTGAGTGCTGTCACCGAGCAGACGCGCGGTTAATTACGGCGCGCGCAGCTCCCCGCCTTGTCGGGGTGTCCTTGGGAAGCCGCCGTGCACAACAGGCACCGGGCCATCAAGGTGTCAGGGGCGCGTTTGATCCGCTGGGAAACGTCCCAGATCCCTGCCAGGACCCGAACTGGGGAGGGGGAACGAAGAGAGAGAACAGAGGGTGTTGCAGGCAGACCTTGGGGAGGTGGGGGGTGCTGGAGGGAGCGGTGGGGTGTGGGGGGGATGCCTGTTGGCGCTGGGGAGGGCTCCCACTTCCCAGCTCCACCTTCTCATCTCGCATTTGTTATACGTCCCCCCGTGGCCTGCAGAAATCACCGCCACAAATGGGGAGTCCGCCCGAGAGGTACGGAGCCCAATCACATTACTAAAAGAAAATTAGCAAGGGCGGATTTTTGATTTTTTTTTTTTTTTTTGAAAGGCCAACTGGAGAAATCCGGAAATGGATGCAGAATCTAAATTCAGGTCCAAGAGAGCATCTCAGTCTCCAAGAAAAAGCCAGGCCTCGCTGCCGCCGGCCCGGCTCTGGAGCGCGCCCCTAATTGAATGAGAAGAATGTTCCATTCTAGGAGGCTCCGGGCCTGCGAGGAGCTGTCAAGCGCCCCGCTGTTTCCCTGCTGATGGGAGAGGCGTCTGGAGGCGGCGAGGGGAGGCGGTCCCGGCGTGTCCGCGATTTGTAATTCCGCAAAGAGCCCGCAGCCTCCCCGAAGGGTGCCCGCATCCAGGGCTCGCTGCGCCCCGCTTCCGCCAGATAGCCCGGCTTTCTCCGCTCGCGGCCACTCCAGACTGCCAGGGGGTGCTCTCCGCTGAATTCTCTCACAGGCGTTTTCTATGTTAGTGACGTGGGTCACACTCTGCCCGCTCACCCATGGCCATAATGCGCTAACAATCTCCCAATGGAGTGCGTGTGAGTGGGGGGGAGAGATGGAGGGGGGTGGGTATTCTGAAGCAGCCAAGCGCTATTAAACGTGGAGCAAAGTAACCCCACTCTCTGAGCTTCGATTTCCTCACCTCGAAATGGGGGGGGGAGGGCTCCTGTGAGGATTACAGAGGCTACTCCATGTTAGCCACAGCCAGGAGGACCCTCTACAGCACAGGAAAGTTAGCGTCACCATGCAGTCATCGTTTGCCTGGGAACATTACCCCCATGATGATGAACTGCCTGAAAACGGGTCCTAGAGGTCTCCGCAGGCGTGTCCCAACTACTTCACTTCCTAACAGACCTGGAGGAGCACAGACTTCTCTCCTCCCACTGGACTCCCTCCGGTGCTGAGAGAGCCTTTCCGGGGTTCCCAAAGAACTGCTCTCTTCCCTAAAGGCCAGCCGGTGACCGCCGAGGGACAGAGGCTGAGAGTCAAGGACCAGAATACAAGGCCACTGGACTCAGCAGAGGGCAGGGCCCCTTCCTGTTTCAGTCTCCTGTGGTCGAACCTTCCTTTGGGCCCTTCTGAAAGCCTGGGGCGCAGCTGAAGCCAGTGTGGCTCAGTGGCTAGAGCGTCGGCCTGCGGACTGAAAGGTCCCAGGTTCGATTCCGGTCAAGGGCATGTACCTTGGTTGCAGGCACACCCCCAGTGGGGGGCGTGCAGGAGGCGGCTGATGGATGTTTCTCTCTCATCAATGTCTCTCTCTCTCTCCCTTCCTCTCTGTAAAATAATCAATAAAATGTTTGGTTTTTTTTTTAATAAAAAAAGCCTGGGGACCAGGAGGAAGGACAGGACCAAACAGGGACACCTACTGGTCAGGGACGGTTCCATGAGGACTACAGTTTGACAGCAAATAAGGGTAACCGAGGTGACTACAATCCAAGAAAACCTCCTTTTGCCCAGCGGGTGCGGCTCGGTAGGTGAGCACCCACTTCTGAACCAGGAGGTCACAGTTCCATTACCCATCAGGGCACAGGCCCAGGTTGCGGGCTCGCTGCCCGGGTTATAGGCTCGATCCCCGGGAGGGGATGTGCAGGAGGCAGCCAATCAGTGATTCTCTCTCATCATTGATGTTTCTATCCCTCTCTCCCTCTCCCTTCCTCTCTGAAAGCAATGTTTCAAAAACAAAAATTTTTTAAAGAAGTTTCACATTTTCATAAAATATTCTATTCACTTAAAGCAGAGACATAACATAGGAATATAATTTATTATAAAATTCTTAGTTGCAATTTCTGTCTCCATATGTGTTTATAAGTCTGCAGCATTCTTCAGGATGAGACAACAGATGTAACTGTTGACATCCGGTCGCTGTGTCCAGCTCTTTAAAAAAATAAAATACACTGCACACCCACCCAGGTAACTACACGTGTAACATTCAGCTTCGTGGGCTCAATGACATAAAGTCATTCCAGCTGTCACCGCTCCTGTAGAAAAACAATAAGACCGGGAAAACACGGGTTCTGTGCTTCTTGTTAACATTTACCGGGTGATCCTAGGGTTAGAGAGGACACTGCTAAATATTCATGTGGGAGCATAAGGCAGGCATATATTTCTAATTTTGAAAAGGCTAGATCTAAAGTACAGAAGGAAGTCGACAGAATTATCTTAATTACTTCAAAACAAGTGGCTTTCCGGTCCCTGGATTCTTGTTTCTTTGTCTATCTTTGATGGCTCCCTGAAGATCAAATTTTGTATCAGTCCCTCTTTTTAAAAAAAAATACATTTTTTTTATTGACTTCAGAGAGAAATGGAGAGGGAGAGACAGAGAGAAACATCAGTGATGAGAGAAAATCATTAATCGGCTGCCCCCCACACTGGGGATCAAGCCAACAACCGGGGCCTGTGCCCTGACCGGCAATTGAACTGTGACCTCCTGGTTCATAGGTCAACGCTCAACCCCTGAGCCACGCTGGCCGGGCTCCTTGTTTTTGTAAACAAAAAACAAAGGTGTTTTTCATCAGATGCACAGATTTCAAAGACAATATTTCTAATAGAAGCACTAAGACATACACATGAACAAGAGCTGCTATCTCATACACTTCACACGGGTTCATTTGCTGTTATATGAGTTATCATTTTTTTAAATGCAGGCCAAAGACATACAATCACACTAATAAAGCTAATAATAAAAGCGGGAGTGGGGAATGGAATCTCCACCATCGCGCTAAGTCTCTCATTCAAAAACGCAGAAAGCACTTTTGAATGACTTGTTTCTCTGAATATGCCTGCCCCTCCCCACCCACTCCAGCTACACACAGACGAGGCAGCTGATTTCATCTGTACATTGGACTTTTCATCTCTGAAATGACAGTAAGAGTATTTTCCTTTGGCTGGCTCACAGACGTGTGAGAATTACACGAGAGAGGTGCACAGACGGACAGTAACAAGTGTCAGCAAGGAGGGGAGGCAGGGAAACCGTGTGTGTGTGTGTGTGTGTGTGTGTGTGTGTGTGTGTCTAGTGGGGATGTGAGATGATACAATCGCTTCGGAAAACAGTTGGGCAAATCCTCGGAGAGTTACACCAGGGAACCATATCACTCCGTCCTTCTACTCCTTAGGTGTATATATGCCCCAGAGAAATGAAGGCATGTGCCTAAACAGGAACTGGCTCACAAATGTCTACAGCGGCATTCTTGATCATAGCCCCCCAAAGGGAAGCGAGCTAACGTCACGCCGTGATGCATGGGGAAGATGTGGGACATCCATGGAGTGAAATAGCGTTCGGCCACAAAGAGAAATGAAGGATGCATTTATGCTGCAGCATGGATGGATGTGGAAAACATATGGATTGTGCTGAGGAAAAGAAGCCAGAATTGAGAGACGACCTCTTTTGATTCCATTTAGATGATGGATCTATTATATGACGAATCTATCAAAGGCAGATCTATTAGCCCGGGTAGTCTATAGGAAGTTGCTCAGAGCTGGGAGCGGGGGGAGGGGAGGCGTGAATGGAAAGGACAGCTGGTGTGGAGGGCTTTCTCCCAGCGGAGTTCAGTGGGGATGACCCCACCACCCGGCAAATATACAACAAAAAATCCCAAATACTGACTTATATATATATATTTTTTTTAAGTATACTTTATTGATTTTTTACAGAGGGGAAGGGAGAGGGGTAGAGAGTTAGAAACATCGACGAGAGAGAAACATCCATCAGCTGCCTCCCGCACACCCCCTACTGGGGATTTGCCCGAAACCCAGGTACGTGCCCTTGACCAGAATTGAACCTGGGACCTTTCAGTCTGAGGGTTAACGCTCTAGCCACTGAGCCAAACCGGTTTCAGCTGACTTGTATATTTTATGTAAATGATATATCAATAGAGTGGTTTAAAAAAAAAAAAAGTCTCCCAGCCAGTGTGGACCAATGGTTGAGTGTCGAGCCATGAACCAAGAGATCACGGTTCAATTCCCAGGTTGCAGGCTTGATCCCCAGTCAAGGGGGTGTGCAGGAGGCACCCGGATCAATAAATGATTCTCTCTCATCCTTAATGTTTCTCTCTCTCTCTCTCCCTCTTCCTTCCTCTCTCTGGGATCAATAAAACCATTTTTTAAATAAATATAAAAACAAACAGAAAGGGGAGCTCCCTCTAGGGCTTCAGGTCTCGGAGTTCTGTCCATACACTGAGCGATGATGGTATGAGATTGTGCGTTAAAGTCCCTTCCTGTCCTCCAATCTCTCTTAGGAAACCAGACTTTTTTTTTTCCTCCTTCCTCATTCATTCCTTGTAGTGTTACAAAGCTCCCCGTCCCCCTAGACATGAGGAGCAGAAATGTCAGCTTCTGCGGGCCTCTCGTGGCTTGTACGCCTGCTGTTATTCTAAGAGGTGAGGGTGCACGCAGCCTCCGGCGCCTCTCCTGCCCTCCTCGCCAGCCAGAAAGCAGAGCAGGTTTCAGTGCGCGTTGACAGGGCAGCGGATAAAAGCCAGAGAAGCAGTGTCTGCCCTGAGGTGCCTTCACCTTCCCCTGGCCTGAAACAGACACTTCAGAGTTCCCCCGCTGGCGCTGGGGCGCTGGGGCGCTGGGGCGCTGGGCACTGGAAAGTGATCGGACACCTCCAGGCCTCCCCCACCCCGATCGCCACCAGCTGACGGTTTGTTGAGGGTCCGGCAAATACCAGCCACCAATGAAAACACAGTGCGTGTCTGCAAGGAGCCCGCAGCCCGGTGGGTAAATGGCTCAGCGGGCGCGGGGAGGTCACCGCCAGGGACGAGGGCAAAGCCATTGAGGAGTCTGGGGCCACCGTGGAGAACTAGGTCAGCTCCGCATGGTCCGGGTGACGGCTCGGGGACCAACACAGGAGCCCCCCTTTTTCCCGCCGGGTATCAGGTGTGATGTGATCGGGATGGGGGGGGGAGCAGGAGCAGGACCCAAATAATAAAAGACACTCAAACAATAAAAAAATTCCTGGAAAAAAGTACTTGTCGAGTGAGCAAGTGAAGAATGATTGGGTGGGGGGGGGGGGAGAGAAAGGAGTGTCCACCCTGTCACTGCACCACGTGCTGGGCGGCGGTGGGGGACTGTGTGCTCAGGGCCCTTTTAGCCTGGGGCTCAAGAGCAATCCGGGCCTCTCCCCGCGCACCCAGAAGTCCTCGAATTAGGGCCCTGGCAGTAAGAAGAGGT
The DNA here is from genome assembly GCA_011751065.1 of Lasiurus cinereus. Taxonomy (NCBI): domain Eukaryota; kingdom Metazoa; phylum Chordata; class Mammalia; order Chiroptera; family Vespertilionidae; genus Lasiurus; species Lasiurus cinereus. The sequence continues at coordinate 2,311,334 of JAAGEH010000452.1, read as the reverse complement.
TATCTGAGAGGATGGACAGCTCTGGACCTAGAGGGCGGGGCCACATCTGTTTACTAAATGTGGGATCTCATCCCACCTGCAGCCTGCCTCATCCCTCGCTCAGGATGTCTCTGCGCCCACCTTCCCTTTCTGTCTCAGCATCGCCTCCTGACTGTTAGGGAGTCTTCCCCGCTGCGGAAAGGACCAGGAGATCAGGAGGTGCCTCTGGAGGTGCCCAGAGTTCTGACAAATGTGAGCACTTTTCAAAACGGACGCCTTTCACCCTCACCAACCAGTGGCCCCACTCCTGCATTTGAAGAGAGAGAGATTGGGGGTTTACCTGGCTGACTCTCCGTGACACAGAGGAGAGGGCAGAAGGAAAAGGAAAATTCAGGCTTCCAGGTGCCCCGCCCCACCCACCCCACCATGCCAGCAGCAAACCGAGTTCAGGCACCACAACTTTCCAAATACCCGAAGAATAAGCGTGGTGGGCTCTCCTTCATTCCCCGCCCCCCTCCCCCTTTTCAGGTTGCTTGTTGAAGCAGAGTTTCAAACTCAGGAGAAAAGAGGGCTCTCACGACTGTGTCTCTCTTTTCTTTTTTGCTAATCCTCGCCCGAGGATATTTCTCCATTGAGTTTTAGGGAGAGGAAGAGAGAGAAAGACAGAGAGAAACATCGATGTGAGAGAAACACCTCGATCGGTTGCCTCCAGTGGGAGCCCAGACCAAGGACTGGGGCCGGGGAGGAACCTACAACCGAGGTACGTGGCCTTGACCAGAATCGAACCCGGGACCCATCAGTCCGCAGGCACAACCGAGTTTTTCTCTCTCTGAAAAACATCTTGCCGAAGACAGACCTCTGGAGTTTCACAGACCAGTGAAACTCCCGGTGTCTAAGTCTCTTTACCATGAAGGGAAATCCTGTCCAATGAGATCACCTCACACACCACCTCTTCCTTACTTATTTTCCATTCTAATTCCCGCTGCACAGACAGATTGCACGCACTGGCCTCCCCGTCCCTCTGCAACACCACAGAGAGACCGAGGGGGAACGCTCCGTGCTGCCCGCTCACCCCGGGGACCACCGGGCAGGCATCGAGGCCCCGAGGCCTAACCCGCCGGCTGAGGCTGGCAGAACACGCAGCGAGGGGTGAGAGGCACGGCCGCTCACACCTATCTCACCCGCAGACCCCAGGGGACGACCCCTCCGCTTTTCTCTCCGCGGCAGCAGGATTGGCCTCTCGGCCCCATGCAGGGCATCTGCATCTACTTCACCAGGAGAGAAAAAAAGAAGAAAAGGGGGAAGTGAAGGCACGAGCAGCAGCGGCCCACACTTCACCCAGATCTGGATGAAGCCTCGGAGGCTACGCGCTCTGGACCGCGGGGCAGAGGGCCTGCTGGATGGACACGTCCTCCTGACAGCCCCATAATGACAAGCACGCGGCGGGCCAGTGCCCGTCACTCACCGCCCGCGCCGGCCCGCTAAGCGGAGGGTCAGAGGTCAAGCTCCGAGGAGCCCGCCACGGAGGGCAGCTGTCATGCACGGCTGCCTCGGGCGTGGGGTGGCTGTCTCCTCCGGAACATGCCCAGCCTCCTCCTCCCGTCTGGGAAGGAGACGCGCCTGAAGGTCCTAAATGAGGCCATTGCCAATTCACGAGGCCCCGCGCCGACAGCCTGCCACTCAAGCTGTCTCCGATCTGACTCCATTTCTCCCCGTTTGGAGTCACGGACGCACGCAGAGTGTGTACCGCGAGGCATCAGTCTTCAGCCCGGCCGTTAAGCCTGCCATGCTTCTGGACGCCCAGGTAGCCACGGACACGTACACCCTTCTCAGACCCGGAAGAGGGGGAAGAGAATGTGAAATCCGTCTGTTCCTCTGGGAGGGAGTTTCTAATCTAAAGGGAACAATTAACAATGGCACAGAAGGACCCAGGCGTCCGCTTTCCAGGAATGTTCCTAAGTGTGTGCAATTTAAAAAAAAAAAAATAGCCGAAAAAAATACCGTTTCATCTTCATATTGTCATCTGACGATGACAGCATGTGAATATAACTGTATACATGTCACTTCACTTCCTGGAAGCGGTATAATTTTACGTTCACAGTGACTTCTCACACGTTTCTTTTTTTTTAGTTTGCTCACAAAAGGCGCAGCGTGGAGCATCTGACAAAAATACATCCATCTGCGGTTCTAAGTTTGAGATCTTATGCCTCCTTTCTGGAGCGGATGCACCTGCCTCCGCTCAGATGGATGCGTTAACCCATATCGACGCAGAGATTTCTCCCGGATCCTGACTGCGCGTGACGAGAAATGTCTCCTCTTCTTGAGAAGCCGCCTGATTAGTCTCTAAGAGTGCCCGGCGCGGAGCCAGAATTAAGTCGGACAGATCTTCTTAGACCCTTTTCGCCAACAATGGGCTTTCTAACCTCAAATAGAGCCGTAAGCAGCCCTCATCAGAGGCAGCCTTTTAGCGGCGTGAACTTGAAAATGACCCTCGGATAGAGGTGCTGGGCGACATCGACTGCAGCGCTCAAGTCACTCCTTAAGCCCTGATCACTATCACTTCCTTAAGTCAGTCTGGGGAGCGAAGATAACCTCGCAACTGGAAGGAGCAGGGGAGACTGAGACACACCATTATTACAGCGTGTACAGACAGGGGTCAGCTAATTGTCCTGCGCGCTGGCCTAAAGAACCCAGCGCCCCGACCCCGAGCTACGGGGAACCACGCATAAGTTGTTTTACGTGACCTACACGCAGGCATCCGTCTCCCACTCTCGGGCAAAACCAGACTGTAGGGTTCTCAGCCCGGATGAATCTGGGTAGCTCCGATCACGAGAAATACCTTCATGCTGTTCAAAAGGAAGTGACTGAGGGAGCATTCTGCAAGGCCAGAGACTCGGTAAGAATCTGCATACGGCTTCTCTTTCCTGGGGGGTCGCTTTAGGGGGAAAGTCCTCACTTCGTCTGCAGGCATCCCTGGGGCACACAATCGCAAAGGCTGGACTCAGGGGCAGGGACTGCTTCCCGCAGTCCAGTGGTTCTCAACCTTCCTAATGCCGTGACCCTTTCATACAGCTCCCCATGTTGTAGTGACCCCCAACCATACAATTATTTTCCTTGCTACTTCATAACTGTAATTTTGCTGCTGTTAATGATCTGTAATGTAAATATCTGATATGCAGGATGTCTCAGGCGACCCTTCTGAAAAGGTCGTTTGACCCCCAGAGGGGTCGCGACCCACAGGTTGAGAACCGCTGCCACAGTCCCTTCACCTGACACTGGGGCGGAACCTCTAAGTTCAATGTGGACGGATCCGGGGCAAATAAAAAGAAGTGCTTCCCAGGCCACCACGGAGTCATCTCAGGGCTCACACACCAAACCCTTAAATGGCCTCCAGAGCAGATCAGCTCATGAACCGGCCGCAGATTCATAACGAGGAACAGAAGTAAGCCAAGAATTGAGAAGAGACGGACCTCTGAGCAGACGGACAGGACCGAAGCCCAATGCTCTATTTGGAAAAAATGGCAGTACCGTCTCTACTACAGGGAACAGAGGGTGTCAGACCTGAATCTGTTGTCATCAGCCTCATAGTCAGGGGGCTGGGCCAAGTTCCCTCCTGTGGCCTCCCTGCTCCCTGACTATGCCGAAGGGCTCCCCGCATCCTCCTTCCACGCGGATGACACCCAGAAGTTGGCAGCCATCAACCTGAGGTCATGCAACCCACCATTTGCTTCCCATCGTCCAACAGCTTCCGGGGGTGGGTAAGGCAGCTGGCAGGAGTGAGGCAGGCGGACCATTCTCCGGTGTGAGAAAGTCAGCCTGTCCGTGGTTCCATGAAGACGCAGGCCTGAACCTCATATGGCATCGCCCTAACGAGGATATAGCAGATTCTCAGTTACGTCTGAGGAATGAAGCAGTAAAGGGACTCAGTAGTCCTTGTCCATGAGAAGATTGAATTCCTCAATTCCCCACCACTCTGAACTGGGGTGACGGACAAAGGACTACACCAAAATGGCACTTTCTTAGAGACAGATACATCTGGTTCATACGTGATCCATTTTCCCTATTCACTCACTATCACCCCACCCCCCCCTCGCCGGTTTTTCCACATAGCCCAAATGTCAGTACAGTGGTACCTCGAGATACGAGTGCCCTAACATACGAGATTTTTGAGATACGAGCCATCGAGCGAGCGATCTTTGCTTTGAAATACGAGCAACAGTTGAGATAGGAGTCATCGCGCGGATCGGCCGGCTGCACACGACCCACAAGTTTACCGCGACTCGAGCATCTCATAGTTTCCCACGCCTCAAGGTTACGGAACGAATTAAACTCCTATCTTGAGGTACCACTGTATCTACAAGGCTCTTTCATTAAATATGTGTGATCCAGCGAGATTATAATAAAAACTAGAGGCCCAGTGCACAAACTTCGTGCAGGGTGCAGTCCCTAGGCCTGGCTGGCGCTAGAAGCGCGAGCGTCTGGAGTGGAAGGGCAGGTCCCAGCTGACCTCTGGGCACTGGGCAGTACCTGGGCCCCCAGGCCCCCATGTCACTCTCTCCGCCTGAGTCATCGGGCCCCCACCCAGCTCCCTCAACGTCTGGGAACCGGGCAGCAGCCCCGTCACCTGCCAACACCACTGGTCACCATCCGCGGGGCAATTGGCAGGGTGATTGGGCCCCACTCGTACCCACCTTGGCCTGGCACTGCGGTCCCACTCTCGACAGGGCCCATAGGGGCAGGAAGCGCCTCCACTGCCAGCCCTGGGTTGCCGAGGCCCACCAGTTCCACACCGCCCCCTGCTGGTCAGTGCACATCATAGCGAGCGGTCGAACTCCCAGTCAAGGGAACAATTTGCATTCTAGGCTTTTATTACACAGGATGCTATTGCCGGATATGACAGCGCTCACAAGAGCCCACTAAGTGGTTCCGGCTGGCTCAGCGCTCCCCGGATCGGGAGAGGAACACAACTCCCACACGTGGTCTCTGTTCCCGGGGCTGACAGCAGCCACGGGTCCCCTTAGACCGGGACCCAGGGGCTCTCCCTCCTCTTACAGGGGTGCCTTTCCGGTTCAGTCTCAGGGATCGAATGGCACGGCACCTAATTGTGTTTATCGTCCCTCTGTCAACGGAAGCCAAAGCCACACGCTTGGAGCTCCAATGATCTTAGACGCACTGCTACCTGCTCGTGGGGGGATGGGGGGGCCGGCAACAATGCTCGCTGGAGGGATTGCCCTCCTGGGTGTCTGATGCTGCGAGGCGGGATGCTTCCTTGCAAGCCCTACGCGCTGGCAGGTCGTTAGTCCGGGAGGCTGAGCCACGCCCGGCAGGCGGCCCCGCTTCCCCCAGCTCTCGGCGGGGCAAAAGCCAGACACACTCGCTTGGCCATGTTCATTGTGCACCCAAGTGTTCAGCGCCGGGGGGGACCGGTTGCCTCCGGGTCGTGAAATAATACTAAAAACTTGATCATCATTCATTGATTTCGTTTTCAGCATCCTATATCATTTGAATCCAATGGGAGCATAAAGAGCTATTTGTGAGGTCAACCACGGTACAGACAGAGGCTGACACGCTATTGATGGCGAGCTGGAGAGAAATTGCTAAATACAGCAGATCGATACCTCGTTTCACTGTTACAGCCTTCTGCAGACATAAAATATCTATCTTTACAGCTACAAAAATAATAATAATGAAAGTGGGAGATAAATGCTTCCCCGAAGGTAAGCTATTTGATTAGCTGAGGGCAAAGGTGACAGCGGCCGTTCCACTAAAGTAACTTTATAGTCTTAAATAAAAACAGGAGGCCGAGCAGGAGGCGGAAGGGCCGGATGAGGCGGCTCGGAAAAAGCTCTTCTGGAAAGGCGCTGGGTCAAGAACCGCCCAGATCGAAGGCTTTCCGGGGGTCCGCCCGGGGCGGCTGCCTGAGACCCAGTGTGTCTGACATACACACAGAACACGTGCGAACATGCCTTCCGTGGTTGATGGAGAGCAAATCAGGAGTTGAGGGTGGACCGGCCAGCGTGGCTCACTGGTTGACCGTCGCCTCTGCTTGTCGCTGATCACTGCCCCACCCGCTGCTGCAAACCCAAAGCCATCTGGCCCGCCGCCATGAGCCACACTGTTCGCAAGCCTGGGGGGTGATGGGGAGGGACCGAGAGGTGATCAATGCACCTCCTGGCAACTGGTCGAGCAGTCATTCCGGTCATGATGTTGATGATCCCTGGCCTTTTATTAGATCAGAGAGCATATTTACTGTTCAAAATTCTCTTACATTCATTATCTTTTTTTAAAAATATATTTTATTGATTTTTTTCAGAGAGGAAGGGAGAGGGATAGAGAGTTAGAAACATCAATGAGAGAGAGACATCGATCAGCCGCCTCCTGCATGCCCCCTACTGGGGATGTGCCCGAAACCAAAGATACATGCCCTTGACCGGAATCGAACCTGGGACCCTTGAGTCCGAAGGCTGACGCTCTATCCACTGAGCCACACCAGTTTTGGCCATTCATTATCTTTTGACAGCTCGGATAAAACAGTGGGGGGAGCTGAGGATAATGCCCATTTTATGTTTGAAGAAACAAGACAGAGATCGAGGGACTGGTATCAGGGATGACCTAGGTCACGACGACAGAGAGAACTCGAGAAGCTCAGCCTCCCAACTCCCGTGAAGGCTCCTGGGCGAAGGCAGCTGCTACCTCCAGGGAGGAGCCATGGAAACGAACAAACAAAACAACGGAGCAGAAACAGGCTCCTGGAGACACAGGACAGCTGATGGTTGTCAGAGGAGGGGGTGGGGGAGCGAAAAGGTGACGGGAACACAGTCAGTCCCAGCGTGGTCACGTGGCCCGGTGACAGAGAGTACTAGACATGGTGTGCAGATTACCTGGTGAGATACATAAATGCCGAACCACTATGCTGTTCATTGAAATAATAAAAAGCTGTATGCCAACTGTACTTTCATAACCACTTTTTAAAAAAGCATAGGAGTCTGAACAGCACCATGGAAAGTTTTGGAGTTGGTTAATTCCTGTGTGGGGTGGGGGTGGGGGCAGATGGGTAGGTGGGTGGGCAGGTAGGTGGGTGGGTGGATGGGTGTGTGATGGGGGGGTTGACACTGAAAGGTTAAACTCTGATACTGAGAATGGTGGGTCAAGAATAACAAACAACAGAAACAGAATAAAAAGCAGATCTGAGTATTCTGACATTCAAGTTAGTCGGTAAAGGTAGTGGGAATAACCGGTTCACCATTTGGGAAGAAAAAGAGAGATAACTACTCCATCTCATACTAGAATTCTACATGCATTACAATAATTATATGAAAAAAAAATTAAAAGATAAAACAACTGGAAGGACATACAGGTGGCCATGAATCGGATATGTAGGTGGGAAAATTTCCCCCATATCGACACAAAGGAAAACTTCTGAAAAACAAAAACCCAAAAGGTAGAAGTCAAGCAATAAACAAACTAGGAAAAATATCTCCATTACACAATTAATAAATAATATCTCTAATCTATGAAGTATTCTTATAAATCAACAAGAAAAAATAAACGTATCTTAGTAAAATGAACAAAGGAACTATATAGTGGAACTATATTTGGCCAATAAACAAGGTAGGAGGGAATTCAACCATATCTATACTAATAATAGAGAGATATGCAAATTATCGGTTACACCGTCACATCACAAAGGGATCAGCAGGCTGCGTCCCCGCCCTCTGCTCAGGCAGCTGCAAGGACGGGGTAGGACAGGATACCACAGGAGGGGATGATGAAGGAGAGGGAGAGGAAGGCGGGCCTGCGTGCAGACAGGCCAGGAGGACAAACAGAAATACAGTGCTACCTCGAGACACGAGTTTAATTCGTTCCATAACCTGGAGGCGTGGGAAACTATGAGACGCTCGAGTCGCAGTAAACGGGTGGGTCGTGTGCAGCCGGCCGATCCGAGAGATGACTCCTATCTCAAATGTTCCTCGTATTTCAAAGCAAAAATTGCTCGCTCGAGGGCTCGTATCTCAAAAATCTCGTATGTTAGGGCACTCGTATCTCGAGGTACCACTGTGCAGAAAGGGGACAAGAAAAAGACGCAGGAATGCAACAAGGAAGGAAAGATGGGGCTGCGTGGGGGAGGGGGTGGTGACTGCGGGGGTGCGAGGGGTGCAGGTGAGCCAGGTGAAGGGCAGAGCAGGAGCCCCAAGCGGACTTGGGGAGAAGGCAGTGGTGCCCGGTGCGGGCCATTGGCAGGGAGGTGCCCATGGGTCCGGGGCGGAGTGGTGCACGGTCCGGGCCTTCTGGGTGGAGGCCCTCTTGCTGCACAGAAGCAGCAACAGCAGCGCCCGGGCCAGGCCGGCCTCAGCCCCCCTCACTGGGCCCCGCGTCCCGGGCAGGGAATGGGAGAGGACACGGCAGCAGGGAGGCAGGGGAAGCGGGGCGCTGAACCCCTGGCCGCGCTGAGCCCTGGGCTGGGGGTTAATGCCCCGCCCCCAACAGTAGCTTTAAGAAGGGAGGGAGGGATGAGAGAACTTTATACAGGAGTCACTAGAGAGCAGAGTGAAAGAAGGAAAGAGGACGGATGAGTGAACTGTAGGAGCTATAACGAAAATCAAGTATACTTGTGTACTGGGGACAGGTTTTTTGTTTTGTTTTGTTTTTTTAAATACATTTTATTGATTTTTCACAGAGAGGAAGGGAGAGGGATAGAACGTCAGAAACATCAATGAAAGAGAGACATCGATCAGCCGCCTCCTGCACGCCCCACACTGGAGATGTGCCCGCAAGCAAGGTACATGCCCCCAACCGGAATCGAACTCGGGACCTTTCAGTCCTCAAGCCCACGCTCTATCCACTGAGCCAAACCGGTCTCGGCTGGGGACAGGTTTTCAAAGTAGGAGCCAGAAAAGAAAACAGATACATGATAGTGAATAATTCGGCAGGTAGGTAGATAGATATTAAAACAGTGGAAGTAGAGAAGAAAGAGGGAGGGGAGAAACGTTTAATTTTTAAAAAGTCCATTTTTTAAATGTTTCTAAAATGCTAAAGAATTATGTAATCAGAAAAGTATTTTCAATAACAAATTCTTCACCATCTTACATGCCATACACATTGTGGTCATACATTTACAAAGTTGCCTTATGTAAGTCACATGTGAAAATAATCTGATTACCCCTAGCCACCTCCATGGCAACAATGGTAGCTAATGGCTAGAGAGCACTTATATATGCCAACAACCATCATTATACTTAATACCAGAATATCACTTGATATTGAATACTAGAATAACTCTTCATGCTAGAATCCTAGTATTGATCTACTTAATACTGGAATCCTAATATATGAACATCAGTATTCTCAATGCTTTATAGATAGTAAATCTCTTCATCTTCACTAGTATTATCCCATTTCACAGGTGAAGGTTGAGGCTCAAGGACAGTAGGTGACTTGCCCAGGATCTCTGAGCCAGTAAGGAGGAGGTCTGGTGGGGGCTGGGGGGGGGGGGGTATAAAAGAAAAAAACCAGCCTGGCTCCAACATCCATGCTCTTCACCAGGACAGGCTACAGTCTCTCCTGGCAAACTCTACTCTGAAACAACAAGACTGATTATACAGTGGCACCTCGAGATACGAGTTTAATTCGTTCTGTGACCTTGAGGCGTGGGAAACTGGTGGGTCGTGTGCAGCCGGCCGATCCTCGCGATGACTCCTATCTCAACTGTTGCTCGTCTTTCAAAGCAAAAAGCGTTCGCTCGACGGCTCGTATCTCAAAAATCTCGTCTGTTAGGGCACTCATATTTCGAGGTACCACTGTACTATTCATGCCATAACTAAGCAAATAAGCACCATCCCCTTCCTTCCAAGTAGTCTCGATGGGAAAGTATACAGATCCAAAGATCAGGTCACCCATCAAACCATTTTTATCCATCTCTCCTTTGTCTCAGGGGCAGTAAACAAGCCTCCTGTGAGGGTGGGGGTTGGGAGTAAGGAACTCGATCTCTTTCAAACAGCTGGCGATCTGAAGGCGGGATTAAACCGCACGGTTCCGCATTTGGTAATAAGGCAAGAAAAACCGAGGCCCTGACTGTAATCCTGGCCCTCAGCACCATCCGCTCCCAGGAACGGCGTTCACCAGAGGATGTGAACACTGACCTCGGCGTCCTGGTGATTGTTTGTCCGTTTGCCTATCTCCCTACCGAGCCGAGGTCCTCCGGGGCAGAGACTGTGTCTGACTCACGCTTGAGGCTCCAGCCCCAACCACAATCCCCGCACACAGAGGACGAATTTCTGAAGGAGCTCTACAGAGAAGGCCCTGTGAACGCTTTCAGCAAGGACAATGTATTAGAATTAAAAAAATAATAATAATAACGTATTTTCCGGTATATAAGGCGACTTTTTAACCCAGGAAAATCTCAAAAGTCGGGAGTCGTCTTATACACCGGAAAATACCGGTACAGTATGTATATTGCCAAGAAGTGATCTGAGTCTGTGTACAAATAAACATAGAATGTATGTGGTGCCGAAACCGGTTTGGCTCAGTGGATAGAGCATCGGTCTGCAGACTGGAAGGTCCCGGGTTCGATTCCGGTCAAGGGCATGTACCTTGGTTGCGGGCACATCCCCAGTGGGGGGCGTGCAGGAGGCGGCTGATGGATGTCTCTCTCTCATCGATGTTTCTAACTCTCTATCCCTCTCCCTTCCTCTCTGTAAAAAATTAATAAATATATATTTTTAAAAAAACAAAAAAGAATGTATGTGGTGACTACACTGAAGAAAAATGGAAATTTGAAGGCACAATCCCTAAAATCCTAGCTATGAAGGAAGCCAGAACTCGGGTTTTAACAGGTCTTCCTGTAATGATCATAACATGGAGCCGCAGTCATTTCTCACCAAACACCAGAGTGGGGTGCGGGGGGAGCAGATATGCCTCATTGTCTCAGAAGCAATCTGCCGGGCCGCGGAGGCAGAAATAACCATAAACTTCCTCCGACAACGATGCGCGCGTCCATCTGCCGCACCGGAGCCAGCGGGCTGCATCCGGCCTCCGGGTTCAATCGACAAAGCGCCGCCCGCCGCCTGAAATATAAATCAAAGCGCCTCGCCAGCCTCCAGGACGTATTGACATTTGCTACCTGCCCACGTCCACCCTGGGCGGGACGGGCCGGCGTTTATTTACGGGGCGCACCGCGGGCGGAATGTAAAACAAGATGCTTAATAAATCCAGGGGCCCGCACGCGCCCCGGCCGCGCGCGCCTTCAGGAAGTGGGTGATGTTCTGTTTCCCACAAAGAGACAAGCCGGGGCCATCGCCGAGATGGAGTGCTCCTCGCCGCCCGGTTCCGGGGGGGGACAGCGGCTTTCCATCACGGAAAACCAGCCGGCCCGAGCCGTCTGTGCCCCGTGGCCGGCCGGCGGGGGAGAGGGCGCGGGCTGCCAGGAGGAGCGCCTCCCGGGTGATGGGGAGTAATTTTACAGAGGATTAGGATCTTGATGGGCTGATCAATAGGAGGCCCGGCCGCTATTACGGGCGCAGGGAGAGTTGCCCCTCTGGTAATAAAGCGTGCGTGTCCGCGTTCTCCTTCATTTGCCCAGGCCATTACCGTAATGGCTGCGGCGTTAACAGCTGGGGCAGCTGAAGCAGCGGCGGCCGCGGCGGGCTGATGCATCTGAAAGCTGGCCGCCCGGCCACCGGCCTCTCGGTGTGCCCAGGCGGCTCCTCGGCCAGGCCGGTTCCACCACCGGGTTCGTGTTTTTACCCCGTTTTCCCGAAAGTAAGGCATCCCCCGAAAATAAGACCTGCTTCCCGTTTTGCCTCTCGCTGTCATATCAGGCATCACACCTGAAAATAAGACCTCCCCGATCATCAGGCCTCCCCGGAATAGAAGGCCCCCCGAAGCTACCGTCAAGCGTCTGACTCCTGATGTAAAGAGACCTTGCCCTGCCCGAACAGCTCCGGCCCATCGGGGAGCTGGTTTGTGATGACAATGACTACCGTACAGTAGACAGGTCATACATTTCCCCCCCTTTTTTTTTTAATATATTTTACTGATTTTTTTACAGAGAGGAAGGGAGAGAGATAGAGAGTTAGGAACATCGATGAGAGAGAAACATCTATCAGCTGCCTCCTGGCATATCCCCAGTAGGGGATGTGCCCGCAACCCAGGTACATGCCCTGGACCGGAATCGAACCTGGGACCTTTGAGTCCGCAGGCTGATGCTCCATCCGCTGAGCCAAAATGGTTTCGGCCATTTCCTTTTTGTGTGTGTGTGTGCAACAATAAATGTGTACCGTATTCTTCTTCATGGAAAAATAGGACATCCTCTGAAAATAAGACCTAGCGCATCTCTGGGAGCAAACATTAATAGAAGACACACTGTCTTATTTTCGGGGAAACAGGGTATGAGAGCAATGACTACGGTGTCCCCGTGACTGTCTCATGAATAGCGTCACCGGCCAGAGCTGTGACCAACAGGGAAACGGCTCGCAGCACAGGGGCTGCCGGCGCGGCGACAACGGGCACCCTGTTTACCTGAACAACCAGGGCGACGTGACAACGGGCCAGAGCGGCCAGATGCCGGGATGTTGGCATTGGTTTGCCGGGCGCTGTTCTCCAGCAGAACAACGCACAACGCTCACGCTGACGGTAAAAAAATAATAATAATAAAATAAAATAAAATAAAAAATGTAATTCCGCAGCAAAATGTCCCATCTCTGTTTTCAAAACACGGCCAGCGGGAACACAGTCCGGCGATGGATGCTGCGCTCAGACACAGGAAACCCCCAGGAGTGCAGCCTCGAGATGTCACTCGGGCCCAATTCCATGGAGGTTGCCCGGGACGCCCCCATCAGCCCGCTCAGGGGTGTTCCCGGAGAAATGCTTGGCCTCGGAGGAGCCCCCCACTCCAGGAAGGAGGCCAAGGGCAGGCGGGGGGCGGCCGCAGGGACCAGAGCTCCACGTGGTCTGATCACTAGCGGTGAGGGCACACTCGTGCCCGGCGATGGAGCTGCTGGGACCAGATGCACCCGAATCCGGTCCTCCACCCCGAGTGTGCTGTGCGGTCCAGGTCCCCGCTGCCGCTTGTCCACACAGAGGCAGGCCTGGGGGCTCTGCAGGCAGGTCGTTTCGTCTCCAAAACTGCAGGCGCTTAAGCGATGGGCACGGCGACGGGACAGGTGCGTGTGGCACAAACGGAAAGGCCAGCCCGCAGCCCCCACGCCAGGTTCGGCTTTCAGGGGCGTGTGGGCCTGGAGCAGAAGCACCGCGCCAAGCACACGTGTTTGGACGCGAGTTTCCTCCCTCCGCGAAGCCCAGCCCCCTCGGCGCGCCCTGGCCCGGCCCCACTGTCCCCGGGAGGCCTCCTGGCCGGTGAGAGCATTCTGGAAAATACTCCAGAACCGCTTTACATGATGTCAGGTGGGAGTGACTGGCAGGTCTAATTGCTCCTCTAAACAGTGCCTTAGTTTAAGGTTCCCAAAGTGGCATGTCTACTCTAACGGTCTTCCCTTCTAAAAGTTACAAAGTCGCCCTTTAAATCTAAGTTTGCCAAGAAATTTACCGTAATAAACAAACAACAACGAAGTACACTAAACCTGAAGGGGAAACCAGCCATTTAAATTTTAAAGAGGTTGCTAATGCATGTGTTAAAGAGAAGGGTCTGGCCGAAACCGGTGTGGCTCAGTGGATAGAGCGTCAGCCTGTGGACTGGAAGGTCCCAGGTTCGATTCTGGTCAAGGGCATGTGCCTTGGTTGCGGGCACATCTCCAGTGTGGGGCGTGCAGGAGGCGGCAGATCGATGTCTCTCTCTTATCGATGTTTCTCCCTTCCTCTCTGTAAAAATCAATAAAATATATATTTAAAATACATTTAAAAAAAGAAAATGATCAAGATAAAATTGGGGGGGGAGAGGGAACAGAGTAGAATCTGTCAGGCCAAGTTTTAATTTTCTTAAATCCCCATCATCAAAAATGTCCTAGATTTAGTCTCCTAAATTACCATCAGACAAATTGGTGAACTAATCCAGAATAATCCAGGGTGGAGGCAGAGACCAAAACAACCTTCTCGGGACCTCACTAAAAGGCCAAAATGTAAAAATTAAATTAAAAATTGGAGGCTAAAAAAAAACCCGCAATGAGTACATACATAAATTGCAAACTTCCTTTTACTGAGTTATTATTTTTAAAACTCATTAAACCTGACCACATTTATCTTGTTAAATGATGGGAAGGCAGCTGTTGCCAAAAAACAGAAGACGTTATTAATTATTTTTTATTTAAAACAGCAAGTCTACCTATTCTGGATGTATTCCTTTACTGAAGAAACTATACATACATTACTTAAAATTATTATGTTCCTATTAAGTGTATAACCTTTTTAATAAATTTAAACTATTTCTATTTTCAATATATTTTTTAAAAACATCTTCTTACCCAAGCCAGCATAAAACACTAGCTTGTAATTCAACATCCACAATTTCCATTCCATGATTAAGAAACAGTTTTAACATTTCTGAACAACCTCTAGGATATACTCTAGGATATACTTTTTTAAAAAAAAATGTTTTTACTGACTTTTGAGAGAGAAAGGGAGAGAGAGAAACATCGATGCGAGAGAAACTTCAGCTGCCTCCTGCACACCCCCTACTGGGGATCCAGCCCACAACTTGGGCATATACCCTGATCGGGAATCGAACCTATGGCCTCTTGTGCATGAGTCAACGCTCAGTCCACTGAGCCACACCAGCCAGGCAAGGATACACTTTTAAACGGGTTCTGGAAGGAATCCCAGGACCTCCAGACCACATTTGATCTTCGTTGCTACCATATCCTGTCCCCATGGTAACACTCTACTCTTGGTATTTGCTTGGTTACCTACCTTCCCCAGAATGGCAGCCAGAATTGGGACCAAAACTACGGTATTACCCAGGTGTCCCTAGTACTGAGTCCACCACTCGGCACTTAACCCAGGTCCCCATCTGAACCTCAGAACGCAACGGTCTGAGTGACCTTTTTCTCAACTCCCCCCAGGGTGGGGCCTCACTAGAACCCAATGGGAGAGGGGTCAGCGGAACCCGGACCGCGTCAGTCTGCCCCCTTAGACACTCGGTACCAGCTTCTAGAAGGAATGGCCGGAAAGTAGGCCAAATCCCTGCGGGAGGCCGGACAGGCGGTGATAACCACAAAGAGGGGGCGGTGATTATAGCAAAAGCACAACCCAGAGTCTGACAGGGGCGCATGGACAGGTGCTGATTAACTCCTTACAGAACGAAGCGGACAAAGACACCAGGCACACGCCCTTGGGTGACACGGGTTTCCCTGCCCTGAGGCACACAGACCAGTGGCGTAGAAGGCTCCTCCCTCTGCAAACCCATCCCAACACGCGTGATCAGGCGTGGAAACCGCAGGAGCCTGGTGAGACCTGTCACTCAGGTCATTCTATAACAGTTTACATGTGAAATCCATACAGGCATCCTCCTTAGACAAACCCGTTTGTGGGACTCTATGCTCCGACAGCAAGGCCTGTGCCTGCTCTATTTACCCTCGGTCCCCACTTCTAACATGTGCCGAACACAGAGTAGGCAACACGGAGCATTGTGGAAAGGCCGTGGGACAAGAGAAAGCCCAGGCTGTGTTGGCAAGGTCAAAGGTCTCAAGGTCTGGGCGGTTCGGGTTCAACGAGATTCTTGCTCAATGCCTAAAGGTGGCTCGGTATTCTGCAGATGTGCCTGGAACCAGGTGAGCGTGACCCAGAACCAGATGAGCATGACCCGAACCAGAAGCCAGCTCCATGCAAAGAAGAAACCTACATGTACTTGACCAAATAGAGTACGTGGCCATCGCTATACCTCCCTTCTGAAAGACAGAGCTTTGGAGGGAAATCTCACCTCTTTCACTTGCTGCACTTGAACTAACAACACCCACATCTCGCCTTGAATAGCACACCCAGAGCCCTGAACCCCTGGAGTTCAGTAACAAATGTGGGGCTCTCCTAGACTCAGAGGGGGCTTCCCTCCAGGGACTCCCTCCCAGCCTGGTGTGGGCGCTGGGTGAGGCAGTCAGCAGGGCAGCTTGCCCTGGCTTGGCCCTCGTCTCCATTGCACACAGGATCTGCGATACAGGAGAAGACTCCCACTCAGTGCATATCGCTGACGGGGTGCCTGGCCTGCCTGCCCGGCCTGCCTGCCCGGCGAGGTGGGGGTCCCCGAGCCCGTTTCATTTGGCGCTTAGGGAGACAGGCAGGCAGCCCACCAGCGTGCTATTAACTGGTGTGCTAGTCCCGTGCGGGGCTCAAGGTTGGCGGACGGATAGTTCCAGCTCAGGCTGGTTGGGCAGGAACTGTCCCTGGGACTCCGGATTCAGGGCCTGACCCGGGTCTAACTCTGGAGGGTTGAGAAAACCCCTTTGGGGCAATCCTATCATCCTCAGCGAACACTTCTGCTCTGCTCGTCTGGGGTCCTCGAACCCCTGGCCGCTGAGTGTGTTCTGAGGCCTAGAGGTTATGGAGTCACGGGGTCCAGCATTTAGTCTCTGCCCTGTACGAGTTGGATTTTGGTCTTGGGGCGTACGTTTGCATTCACCTTGTCTGTCTTCTCCATAATAATAAGAGGTTAATATGCTAATTAGACCAGACAGCCTTCAGGAGGTCATTCCTAACGTCCTTCCTGAGCAAGCCGTTGCCAGGGGGAAGCTGGCCCGGGTCCCAGGTGCCTGAGGGCAGCCGGGGGAAGGAAGGCCTACTCTTAAACGAATTTTCGTGCATTGGGCCTCTAATATGTAAATGTGCCCACTATGGGGAACTCAGATTTGAGCCCCAAATGCAGCCTCTTGGGGTGAACTGTCCAAAATTAGACCGAGGGCCCCAGAGAGACTTTACTGGTTTCTGAGTCCTCGTGGGGCTCATTTGGTTTGGGGATTCCCCCCACTTTTTTATTTTTTTAATATATTTTATTGATTTTTTTACAGAGAGGAAGGAAGAGGTATAGGGTTAGAAACATCGATGAGAGAGAGACATCGATCAGCCGCCTCCTGCACACCCCCCACCAGGGATGTGCCTGCCACCAAGATACATGCCCTTGACCAGAATCGAACCTGGGACCTTTCAGTCCGTAGGCCGACGCTCTATCCACTGAGCCAAACCGGTCTCGGCGAATTTCCCCTTTTGATTTTCGTAGGGAAAAGGCTTTTGAGAGGTTCTCTTGGTAACGTCGGTGGCAGGTGAAGTTTGTTTTGCCCGGATTGAGAGCCAGCCGCTAGTTGTGATTAGCACATAGGCATGAAAGGGGTGTTATTTTTTTCCCGTACCTGTCTCATGGCTAAAGGAATTTTAAAGTGAAGCTTTCAGATCTCTGCTTTTGTCTGTCTATAAGTGTGTATGGTTGTCTACCTCCAGAGGAAATCATGAAGATTTGGTTTTTCTAAAAAGAGCTCTGTGTATCTGACTTAATGAAATGCTTATCTAAATTAAAAACTATAACACAGTTTTCAGGGTTACATGGTCTAGGACAGTGGTCGTCAAATATCAATGGAGCCAAATATCAACAGGGCAACGATGGAAATTTCTTCTGAGAGCCACATTTTTTAAACTTAAACTTCTTCTAACGCCACTTCTTCAACATAGACATGCCTAGGCTGTGGTATTTTGTGGAAGAGCCACACTCAAAGCCAAAGAGCCGCATGTGGCTCGCGAGCCTCAGTTTGCTGACCACTGTGTAGGACATTATTTCATATGAAAACTGATTTAAGTTTTTTTTAATTCTATCGTGGTTTACAAAAATAAGTTGATGACGATCTTTGTTACCTACTTTTGGCTTTTTAATATGGAGAAACTAAAGGTATTTGCAGCTAGATCAAGAAAATACATGTTTCTGAGAATGCAGCCAGAGAACCCATCTTTCTAGAGGTTATAAAATTATTCACAAATTAGAGGCCCATTGCACAAAGATCTGTGCAATAGGCCTTCTGCCCATGGCTGTCAGCACCGGTTTTCCTCCGGAACCCAGGACCCAGGCCTTCGTTCTGGCTGCTGACTTCCATCTTCACTCTGGCCAGAGCCTTCTGTCTTCACTCCGGCAGCCCGAGCACTGCTCGTGTAACTCCCTCTACCCCCCCACTTTTCTCTCCCCCCATAGCAGCGTCCCACCCCACCCAGCTGCTTCGCACCTCCATGCCTACTGCCCAGAAGCTCGGAGCAGCTGGGGGTTGGAGCCACCACCATCTTTGTTGGGTTAATTTGCATACTCACTCCTGATTGGCTGTTGGGCATCACAAAGTTATGGTCAATTGGCATATTTCTCTTTTATTAGTGTATATTTGAGTTTTGATTGTCTCAAAAATTAAGGTTTTAAGGGTTAGACAAATTTGATTCTCAGTTGTCACTAAAATTAAGTTTTCTAAGAGTTGAAACTTCAGAATTTAAAAAATGGAAAGAATTTGCCTTTTATGGATTAAGCTGGCTAAAACTGACTTCTTTTAAATTAAGCTTTCATTTCAATAGTGTACTTGGTTAAGCCAAAACTTAATGTTATTCTCCTATGTTATTGGTATGCTCTGAATAAGAATGACAAAAGAAGATGAAGGTATACTCTTTATCATCAGGTCTTTAATTGCCTACATACACTGGGTCCTCTCAATATTGGGAAAACTACAATTTTGTTTTAACAACTCTTTTCCTTTCTGTAAAAGGGGAAACCTATTTGATTGTCACTTTGATTAAGTGAGTAACTTTTAAGTATTTTTGTCTATGACTTTATTTGGAAATTGTTTTAAAACTTTTGATACATTTGCCCAACTTCCAAAGATAGCAAATTTAAGGAGCATCATTTTATTTTCTTGGAAAGTCATTTTCTTGACCTTAGATATTTTTTAAAATTTTGGAGCTGTAAGAAGAAACCCAGAAACACCTCAAGGACTTGTTTTCTCTGTTGATAAAAGCAGGAAATTAAAATAATCAGGCCTTTTGGGTATGTTAAATTACACAGGAAACATTCTCAAATAAATGAGGCTGAACCTTTCATCTATTTCTCATATTCTCTCGTTAGAAGAGGGTATGAGAAAGAGAGATACACTCTTGTTCAAGGAAAGGAGAATGGTTGTTGTATTTATTCATTTATTTATTTATTTATTTTTGAATGGGAAGGTTAACATTATTGGAAGTTAGAGCCTTTCAGAAGGAGCACATATAAATTCACTTTTTTAAAAGAGAAGTCAATAGCTCCTGGCCAGTGTTTCTCAGTGGTTAGCGTGCCGGCCCATGCACCACAGGGTTTTGGTTTCAATTCCTGGTCAAGAGCACATACCTGGTGTGGGAGGCAACCAGTCAATATGCCTGTTACATAGAAGAATGTTTTTAGATAGGGAAGAGTATATAAAGGACATGAGTCTTATTAGTAAAGAAAGAAAATGGGAAAATAATTTTGTCCTAGAACAAAATGATTGTTTCAAAATGAGGAGACATAATGCAGGACAAAAACAGAGAGGTAAATGTCACTTACAATGCGAGAGGTGTGTACACAGTGCAGAAGCTCACAGAGGAGGATCGTCAGATGTGGGTCTATGACCTCTAACCACGGCCATTTTTAAGTCTTTTGTCACTTACGGACTATTGTTCTACTCTGGTGCTTTGACAAAAAACGTTTGTACACAGATGTCTCATCTTCAGAGAGATTCATGAAGAAAACTCTAATGTACAAAACTTCAGGGACTTTGAGCTAATCCGTGTGTGACTAAATCTAAAAGCATTAACCCCTGGATGCTTATCACCTGGTGGTGTCAGTGCCCATAAAGGGACCAGATTTAGCACAAGCCGAATGATTCAACACAGCACCCGCCAACACCTCCTGGTTATTCAACGTCTTCAGCTGACGGCCCTCGGGTATTGCTCTTGGTTTAGATCTATTATTCAGACTGAACTTAACTTTGTTATTATAAAAACTTTTGCTATTAGAAATCTTTACTTTGTATAGCCCGATGTTATAAAGACACTCCTCTGGAAAATGTTGATCAATGTTTTGAAATGATCACTAAGGCCTATAAAATCTATCTATATAAATCTCTCTATATATAAAAGCCTAATAAGCAAATTGTCCTCTCGGGAATTCGACCATGAGCTCAATTGATCATTATGATGTGCGCTGGCCACCAGGGAGTGGCACGGAACTAAGGAAAGCCATTGACCAATCGGCCCTGACCGCCGGCCAGACCTAGGGACCCTACCCATGCATGAATTTCATGCACCGGGCCTCTAGTTTACATATAAGAAACTACAGTGGTTTAAGAATACTTTTCCTTGATATTACAATGATCACCGCAGCAATATAAGAAAAGAGCATTGCTCTTGAAAACATTCTAGTTAAGCAAGGTAAGGGTACTTGGATAAAACCCCTCTGAGAAGATAAAGTTAGAACTAAACATAATCCAGGTCCTGCTCTTAAAGAAACATGATGACAACTCGGGGTTCCCATGTTCTGGTGCACTCGTTCATATGTGGTCGAAGGTTCCGAAGGAAAGAACAAACTCCTTTCCTTTCTGCATGGGTCATGCTATTCCAGGAAGGAGCCCTCCTGGCCTCGGGGACTAACCAGGGCACACAGTACTCAAAACGAGTCCCCTGCTAATAGAGGCTGGCGAGGATTTCAATAACGGATCGGTGCTGTTTTCCGATCACTGCTTCCAAGGGAAGATCTTGATGATCAAAAGAGGGAAAAGAGAAGCAATACTATAATGGAGCCACTTCTAAAAATGGAGCCAGGGCTGTCAAGCCCGAGGAACTGCCTTTCAAGTACAGTGGTACCTCGAGATACGAGTTTAATTCGTTCCGTAACCTTGAGGCGTGGGAAACTATGAGACGTTCAAGTCGTGGTAAACTGGTGGGTCGTGTGCAGCCGGCCGATCCACGCGATGACTCCTATCTCAACTGTTGCTCGTATTTCAAAGCAAAAATCCCTCCCTCAACGGCACGTATCTCAAAAATCTCGTATGTTAGGGCACTCGTATCTCGAGGTACCACTGTAATGTTAAAAAGAGGATTGGACTTACTAGTGTAATTGCTGGAGTGGTTTCAATTGTGGAGACAATTTGGGGGTTGGCAGGTGGAACCCCATAAAATCGACCCTCCCCCACATAACTTGGTTTCTCCCTTTCCTGGGACCCCCTTACTTCTAATATGTTAGTCAATTAGTACAGGTACCTGAAAACTTAAGTAAATATGGGGAGGGCTGGGTGGGAGGCGGGGGTAAGAGATCAACCGAAGGACTTTATGTGTGCATATAAGCATAACCAATGGATGCAAGACACTGGGGGGTAGAGGGGAAACGGGGGGAGAGTGAGGGCATGTCCCTGGGGGTAGGTGAAGCTGAGGGAAGTCAATGGGGGGAAAAAGGAGACATATGGACTACTATTTGTAATACTTTAAACAATAAAATTTAAAACATTAAAAAATAAATTAAAATGCTGATCTGATTTTGCCCACACCAACAGACACTAACCTACACCCACATCATCCAGGGAACTGGGTATCCTCAAAAACCTGGAACTCAGGATCCCCGCAAGATCAACTGAGCCCAGCGGAGCCAGGTCCTCATCGGGTGTTATTAACAACTCATTCTTCTCTTACCCTAGACCAGTGGTCGGCAAACTCATCAGTCCACAGAGCCAAATATCAACAGGACAACGATTGAAATTGCTTTTGAGAGCCACATTTTTTCATCTTAAAACAACTTCTAACGCCACTTCTTCAACATAGACTCGCCCAGGCCGTGGTATTTTGTGGAAGAGCCACACTCCAGGGGCCAAAGAGCCGCATGTGGCTCACGAGCCGCAGTTTGCCAACCACTGCCCTATACAATGTAGTTTCCTAGATACATCACTCTTGAGTGAAGCCTGCTATTCTACCCAGTGAGAACAAGGTACCGGATCCATCCGACTCCTGCGAAACCCTGTCTAACTTCAAGCTGCTACAACATATGTGACGTCCAATAAATCTGCTCTTACTCCTAATGGTCTTTTCCTACTTTCTGTCTCTTTATGCACTCCTGTTCTCAGGAATCCCAGAAATCTAGGGGACCCCAAGACTTCCGTAAGGTCAGGCAGCCAGAGAATCTCACTCCTGTAACTCAAAGACCCCGCTCTGTACACGTTCAGCAAGAAGCAGTTACAGAAGTATGATCCTCATGCCCTCAAGAATAAGGATTAAAAAATAAATAAAAAATCCCGGCGGGGAATTCTTAGATGGGACAAGTGTCTCCAGGTCTGGGTGGTTCTTACTAAGTGCCATTCCTGCTAAGTGTTAAAATACAGCACCGTGTCCTGCAAATGTAGCTGTAACCAATGAGTCTGACAGTCACCCAATGTGATCTGACGCAGAGAAGGAACCAACAAGTTAACGATCCAGCTCTGGATCCAAGCAACTTGGTGAAGCCTCCCTCCCGAGAGACAGATTTGGATGTGAATCCCCTTTGCTTTCCTTGCTGCAAGGAAACAGAACTACCCAATGACAACTCCTTCTCGTGCTTGAGTTCGGCAACAGGAAGAGGGACCTTGAAGAAGGCTGATGGGCGAAGAGCAAGGGGAGTGTCATGGGCAATGAGGCGGTAGAAGCAAGTAGCGTCCCGACCGTGAAGGCCGTGCGAAGTGTTGTCTTCAGCTGAAGAGCAACGGAGAGTCATGGAAGGTTTGAAACAGGTGGCTGGCAGAGGAGAGAGGGGGTACATGAACATGATCAGATCTGCAAGGTGGAGAAGACCCGGATGGTGTGGGAGGTGAGGGAAAAAGGGTAGAAAGTGGGTGCATGCGAATAAGGAGACTGCTGTGACAGCCCGTTAGAGACAGTGAGAGCTTGGGCCAACGTGGAGATGGGAAAATGTGGACAGATTACCAATATGTTCAGACCAATCAACAGGACTTGATTTTGGGGCGGCGGGCGGCGAGAGAGGGAGAGTAAGCAAAAACACTCCATTCTTCTGCAACTCAAGTCTTCCTCTGTAAAAGCAGGATGGCTGCTGCTCCCTCTGCACAAATTACCCACCTCGCCATCGGCTGCGGTAAGGATACGAAATCACACAAACGGCAGGAACTCCACGCAGGCCCTGACGACAGGTGATCAATGCCATAATGCCCTTTTAAAAGCTGCCCTGGCTATCATTACTTCCATCCCCTGGGAACAGCAACTACTGTGGAGGGGCAAGGGCCAGACTGCGTTTCTCCACGAAAAGTGACTTAGGGTCAGAGTGACCTCAAGCCTGGGGGAGAGAAGGAAAGGAGTTTTTCTCAGCTAGACATTCTGTGATATGAAACAGAACACCAGGTGGTGTTTGGAGATACCCCTGGCCTTGAGAAGCCATGAAGTCTAACAAACGATTCCTTCAAGGATAGCCGCTATCTAGACTGCTTCCGTGCCTAACTAAAAAAGCTTAGACACAGAGTCAGTATATGAAATTTAGTAATGCTTGCCAAGTCCTCCTGCGCTGAGGATAAAAAGCACTTGCCGCAGAGGTTCGGGGTTCTCTCGTACTTCCCTGCTGTGTCAGTGGAACCGGGAGCCCGGACTCGAGTTCGTAATAAAGGCTTCCTAAATTTCCTAATTGACTGTCTGGTGGTCGTCTGTCGCGGGTCGCCCCATTACACTACGAGAGGCTGCACTCCCCCAAGGCAGATAACGGGATTGTAGCTCCACGTCGCTCAATGCTCTGCTGAAAACAGACCATGTCAGGTGTGGGGGTGGGGGGGGAGGGCCACCGAGAAAAAACGGTTCCCCAAGAAACACACCGGACCTCCCTCCTCGGAAAGCATTGCCAAACGGAGAGGCGCAGCGGGTCCCCATCACGGTCATCCCAGAGCCCGG
The DNA here is from genome assembly GCA_011751065.1 of Lasiurus cinereus. Lineage (NCBI taxonomy): Eukaryota > Metazoa > Chordata > Mammalia > Chiroptera > Vespertilionidae > Lasiurus > Lasiurus cinereus. Next base: position 2,287,535 of record JAAGEH010000452.1, on the reverse strand, counting down.
TAAACCGAGGCACCAGGGTGGCTACAGGTTTACCCGGGGAGTCAGTCGGGTGCAGAAGAAGCCACTGGATGTGTCTCCCCCTTTGGGAGCTGCTCCCATAGGACTAGGCCTGCACGAATGGATGAACCACCCCCCACCCCTGAGTCTCCCGTTTCCTGGCTGGCAAGGCCCTGGCATCACCTTGGCTGCCTGCAGGCTTCCGCGTCTGCACGCCGCCCAGCCACCTCCCTCCGGCTCCCCGCCCCTCCAAGTGCACAAACGACCCCCCCATATACCTTAGCTTCGCGCTCTCGCTCCTCCTCGGCAGTCGGGGCTCGCTTCATGCTGCCGCTACCACCTTCTCCGCCACCGCCGGGACTGTGCATTCCCTCGCGCTGGACCCCGCCGCCACCGACGTGTAGTTCTCTCGGCGACCCGCTCCCGTCCGCCACCGTGCGGCCCCAGGGCCGCGCGAACTACCGCTCCCAGGATGCAACGCGGCGGCGCCCGCGAGCGCCCTGGGAAGCGAGAGCACCAGAATTTCCCAGGTCCCCCTCCGCGGGGGCTAGAGCGTAGTTCCAGGCCCGGAGAACTAGCGGGGATGGGAGGGGGATGGGGGCCTCAGGAAAACTACATTTCCCAGGAGGCGACGGGGCCGGCCATGTTTTTCCCATGCTTCTCTCGGCCGGGCGGCGGCGGGGGACACGCCGGCGGCGCTATGGCAACGGTTAGCTAGCCGCGGGGAGAGAGTGGCGGTGAGTGGTACCCTGGGGGGGTGCAGAGGGTGATGGAGGTGGCCGACTCCCCTCCCTGCGGCGCCGGCCGGGGTGCTGGGGTCTGCTCCCCGGCCTGGAGCAGGCCCCGGAGCTCCTGCTTAGTAACGGGAAACCCCCCCACCCACATGGTCCAGGCCTGAGCCCCCACACCCCAACCCCTGGCCCCCCACGCCCAGCCCCGGGTTTGAAAATGTGCAACCCAGACCTGAACCCTCGCTGAAGGCAATCGTGGCGAATGGCAATGCATGTTACCCCAGCCCTTCCCCAGGCAGGTCCTCAACACAGTTTGCTCCTCTGCCCTGGGGTGTGGGAGTAGCTCAGTGCACCCCCATCACCTCCCCAGTGGCCTGATTGTGTATTTATATATAGATAGGCCCTGTTACCGCCTTGTTACCCCAGAGCCTGGGGCCTGCATAAAAGGCGGGCACTCGGTTTACCACGTTGGTCTGGGGGCCAGAGAGCCATGGGTGCATTGTGCCGGTGCCAGCCGGCACTACTGTTGAACAGCACCTGCCTGAAAGGGCGGGGGGGTGAGGATTGAGAAAAAAGAAAAGAGACAGACACAAAGATGGGATGGGGAGGACTGACAGTTCAAGACTGCAGCCCCGAGTTTATTTCTCTAAGACTACTTATACATGTTAGTTATGCTAGCCGTGTTTGCAAGCCTTTCCTTACTTCCTTTATTACAGAGACTCTTGGTTTCCGTTCTCTTATCGGACCTTTTAGCCATTCTTTGTTTCAGGACAGTTTGTTAATCACTAAACCTCAGGCAAGAAGAGACGCTCAGGATCATTGACTCATGGGATGTCGTGGTTAAACCAAACTCCATTGATGATCTCCTCGTTCCTTAAGCTTTAGCTAACTAAGCCAGCAGCCTTAAGCAAAGCTAGAAACAATTCCAGTAAAACTAGGGGGGGGGGGGGTCGAGGTGCTGAGGCAGCTCACTTTGTGAACGCTTGCCTTCTCGGGACTTTGTCACACCGAGACCGCCCTCGACAGCATTGGAGAAATATGCATGGTGGTGCCCACTTGGTGCCAGGCACCGTGCCCCGCCAACTGCGAACCAGACAGATACCCTTGCCCTCAAGAGGCTCGCTCGTACTTGATTAGGGAAGACGAACTAGAAATGAACTAGCAACAGAACGATTTCCGAAAGCGGTGGCGGTGGCGACAAAGAAACGGTGACCAAATTGGGAGGGAGAGGCATCTTAACACGGGGAGGTGGTTGGAGCTGAGCCCCAGAGGATACCGAGTCAGCAGAGGCCAGGGTGCCTGGATTTGGGGGGGCCTGAGGGACCACAGGGTGAGAGGGAGCGGAGGGAACAAGGAGGGGCAGCCTGAGAGGGGGTGGTGGGGAGGCCTGGCCGCACCCCACAGGGTTCCTCAACCTCAGGGGGTCTGTGGGGCCAGGTACTTGTGATTGATTCCCCTGTGCACCCCAGGGTGGTTAGCATCATCTCTGACCCCCAGATGCCCGTCAGAGGTCCCTCCCTCTGCCCAGTGGTGACGATCAAAAGAGCAACTAGACAGTTACTTCTCAGATGCGGGCGCCAAGTTACCTAAGCCGGCTCCCCATGTCCTCACCTGCAAAGTGGGGATCGTTGACGTAACAGCCTCCCAAGGATAGTGTGAGTTCTTCAGTTCACGTAAGCAGAGCACTTTGAAGAGAGTGCCTAGCACATCTTAGGAAGCACTCAGTAAGTGCTAACACACTCCATCAGCATCCTCATTATTATAAAAGCCGCCATAACGCTAGCATGGAAAAGGGACCCTTTTTACAAACGTCCGGGGTTTAAACTTCCGGATCACCTGGCTGCTAAGATTGGCCTTTTCCGTAGCCCTGTCTGCTAAAGAGCTGAATGCCCACCCGGGCAGACGTCTGTTAGCTGTTTATGTCAGAGCAAAACGCCAGAGGTTCTCGGCCTTTGATCAGTTATGACCAAAGTTAGGAGCCCTCCCGCTCAAAGACATGGCATACACACATAAGCGGAGAAGATTTTGTCAACCACGTCCGGGTCCACACACCCTGACACCCCAGGAACACCGTTCGTTAACAGCTGTTCAGCGAATGGCTGCTAGGTGCCCACTTGGGACCAGTCTCTGAGAATACGGAGGCGAGCAAAACCAAAAAGCTTGCAGTGTTCTTGGACTTGACATTCGAGGACCAACATTGTGCAGATTGAGAACCTCTACCTTAGGGCATCTCCTTTGACAATTCACCTTTGGCTTTCAGGGCAGATAGAAATGAAAATATAAGCACATTACACATGGCATGGATCACTCGCATCCACATACTAAGCCATGTGGTCCATCTCTGTAAAGAATAGAAACTAAAAAAAATAAAATTAAAATACCAGAATGGGCTGGACAGGCTGTGTGCTGAAGGAGGAAGCCCTGGGCCCTAGGCCTCGTGGCAACAAAAACAGGGCACAGCAAAAACCAACCCCGGTGCTCAGGCTGGTTTAGCTCAGTGGATAGAGCATCGGCCTGCAGACTGAAAGGTCCCAGGTTCAATTCCAGTCAAGGGCATGTACCTTGGTTGCGGGCACATCCCCAGTAGGGGGTGTGCAGGAGGCTGCTGATCAATGTTTCTCTCTCATGGATGTTTCTAACTCTCTATCCCTCTTTCTTCCTGCCTGTAAAAGTCAATAAATAAAATATATTTAAAAAAATAAAAAACCCATTGGTGAATTTAATGTTCAGGTAACATTGTCATCCCAGGCCAATGTGCTAAATGCTTTTAATTTGCCATCTCACCCTCAGCATAACTCTGTGAGATAAATATTATTTTATTTTTCCGTTTTTTAAATGAAGGAGCTGAAACTCAGCAAGGTTAGGTGACTGGACCAGCTACCCAAGTAACAGAACAACCATTCGAATCCAGTTCCTGACTTGAGTGTTTTCCAAGCTCTCTGCTTTCTTTTGGGGACAGGGAAGGGGAAGCGGGCGGTGTTTCTAAATTTAGGAGAGTTTGTTTTTGTTTCAGATAGAGGCATCAGAAGATGGGAGAAGGAAGAATGATAATCTGACCTCATTTCCTAAGCAAACTACAGGAAATAGCCTGTTGAAAGGAACACTGTCTCCGTGATTCAATGTAGTATTACTTTTAAAATGGGAGCTTTCATCTTCTTCAAGCTGCACATGTGGGCAATAAGATGTCCATTGAAGTCCTAGTGCCTTATTCATTTTATTTGGTTCATTCCATCGCGTAGTTAATGTTATAACTTGGAAAGATTTTTATTTGAATTTTCTCTCTCTCCACAGAATAGGCCATGTCTGGTCCAACTGATGAGACTGCAGGAGACCTGCCTGTGAGAGATACAGGTCTGGACCTCTTTGGCGTGGGAGGGTTACAAGGTACGGCCAGCTGTTATTTATTACAGTTTATGAACTTTGATCAGTAACCTCTTTACTTTTAATTCAAAGTATTTTTGATATTTATACAAACCAAGCCCATTTAAAGTAACTATAGAGCTCTTGATTGGGCTAACCCAGAGGATGGAGTGTTTAGAACAACATATGGTATTTTACTGCATGCATCAATTATCAACAGCTCATAGAAAATGTAAAATCCCCCTCTGTTCTGATCAAGAATTGTTATAAATCATCTTTTTAAAATTCCACACATCAGTAGAAACTACAGAGAGAGAGTATCAAGCCTCCAGCCTGAACTGCCTGGCTTAAATCACATTCGCCATTAAAATGTTGCTTTACGTTTACCTTTTATAGGGGAGGAAATGCCATATTTAAAAATGTTTTGTCTTTCAAGTAGAGCATCTCAAAAACGGGTTGTTTACCCACATGATATTGACTCTGATTTATCAAATTAATATACATTGAACGTCTTCTTTATCCTTTTATATCTGAGCGGCTGCTGTAGACCTAAAAAGCACTTTCCAATGAAGAAATGAAAGCGCATCGCTTTAAGGAATGTAGGGCTGTGTTTTCCTTTGTGCGGACGGTGTGTCCGCCACGCAGTCACACCACTGCCTTTGTCACTGCGAAGCTGTGACGTCAGATATGTTCCACGAAGGCATGTTCATCCACCTGTTCCTCGGAAGAGTGGCAGGGGTCACCTTGAACTCCCGCCGAAAGGTGGTCAAGACATTGTTCATTGCAAAAGATAAAGTTGATCGTACAGTTTTTATTGTTAAAAGTAAAACATGTATAGGCTTTGCTTCAGGTTTTTGGCAGAGTGTCAGAGACTCAAATACCAATAAATTTTAAGGGTGCAAAGCGCTGTATTGGGACTTGATACCCTAATTCAGTTCTTGCTCTCAGTTCCCCAGCAGAGGGCTTTAATCTTTGTCCATTTGCTCTTTGTTTCTTTTGGAGGATTGCTGCAAATCGGCCGACTTCACAGTGATATGGGAAGTCCCAAACTTAAGCATATGTAAAAAATATCATATACACATGCTGGAAGGTATAAAAGTTCTTTAAAAATATTTAAGATTGATTATAAATCATTTGCAAAGGATTTCTTTCTTTGTCTTTCAAATTTTATGTAGTTTATTTTTTAGAACCCAATACCCGTGGCTCAGAAAAAAATACTTTGATCATGTTATGTTCACCCGATTATTGTAATAACCTTTTGTAAAAAAAAAAAAAAAAAACTTCTAGTTTTGTTTTTTTCACCATTCAGTAGATAAGTCGAAAATCCTCTATTGAATCAGAGTTCCAGCTTACATCTTAAAGAATGATTATTTGAATCCTCTTTTGCGTGGGCATTGTTATTGTTCCGATCCTTCAGTATATTGCATATAAAGTGTTAATAGCAAAGGTTTTTATTCTGACCTCCAGTCAGCGATGTGAACAATGCTGTAATCTTTTCCAAAGCAGTCTTAATTGTGGGTCACAAAGGGAAAAAATCTGAGATGAGTGCATTAATATCAACAGTTATCATTTGGAGAGACCAGGTGGAGTGATCCCGTTATGAATGATCTTGGCATTTTTTGCAGACGCTTCAGCAACGCAGACGATGAAGTCGCACCAGGTCATCGTGTCCCGGATCAGTCGCGAGGAACTGGAAGACAGATTTTTGTGTTTGCACGACGAGAACATTCTACTTAAGCAGCATGCCCGCAAGCAAGAGGATAAAATTAAAAGGTTATGATGAAAAGCTTTGAGCTCTTTTTCCTGACTGTAAAGTTTTGGAGGATTGGCTTTTTTTTTATAAACTTAATTGAAGAGTCCACATTGAATCCCTTGTTGTAGCCAGGCAGGTTGTAAATAAGTACAATTTCTTAAAAATGGAAACTCTTAAAAACTATCAGGATAAACCAAGAAGATTATAAGTGTTTATTATGCCCCCAGTTGCTGTTTGAAAGGGAGAGCTATTAGCTAAGTGTGCCAGGCGTGTATCATATCTATAAATAACTTCGGGTTTCATATTTATAGCTTAATAAGCAAATGGCCAAAGCATCTGGTTTTTTAAAACGTCTTGATTTTAAAATGAAAGTTTTAAAAAGTAATTAGCTATTTTAAGTTGTTAAAATGCATGTGTTTTGAAACTGGAGGGTTGACTAATGAAAGCATCACTCCAGTATCTGGAACACATTTAACTTCGCTTGCGTTGGTCTAGAGTCTGTATTGATCAGAGACGCGGCCGTGTCTGAAGAAAGATGTCACCTCTGATGTGCGTGCAGAGATGTCCGCACAGATGATTTCTTACGAGGAGGTGTCCCTTCATTGTCTCCTGTTCAGAAACACGGCGACCCTCTTCTGAATGGGTGGCATTCAGAACCAAAAGTGCTCGCACTTCTAGAAGCGGGAACAGGTCAAGGCAGGACAGCTAGGAAAGAAGACGGGTGTCTGTCTGTCTGTCTGGAATGGACTCTAAAGAGGCCACTCGAGCTCAGTTTCTACTCCGTGGGCTTTGCCGTGATGCCCCGGGCTGCTGTGCGCCGGGCTCTGACTTCGAGGCGCGGTGATGTCTGTGTTTCAGGACATGTGACCCACTCGCCTGATTCCCTTTCTGGCCGGTCGCACACACACACACATGTCCGCCTGTCAGAATGAGGAATGTGGCCTGTCCCCGCGAAACAATCCTTTTTCTTTCTAAGCGTAATTGGTCAGTAAAAGAATTGAATTCACAACCTTGACCTCATTAGCAATTTGTCCTAGCCAGAAAATATAAAACAACTTAATAACGAGCCATGGAGTTTCATGGAAAAAGGCCTGGGCTGGCAGTCAAGTTGTGCGCACGTGTTCTATTCATCTCCCTGCCGCTAGCGGATGGTATGCTCGGGCCATTAGCCTCCCGGGATTTTATTTTACTCGGACCCCAGAGTAACCATCTGTTGACCGCCCTGACCCAAAGCTCAGCGTTCCTCCTCAGTGTCACCCCCCCCCGCCGCTACCTGGATCCCTGGGTGAAACGGCCTTTGCCTGTATTCTTAGCGATAGAATAAGTGTCACTCGAGGAGCACTGTCGATGTGCTAAAGCACCTTTTCACGTAAGTACTCAAACTTGACCCGATCACACGTGGCTCATTAACATGATCAAATCATCAAACCAGTGAAATCACTGCTATTCGTGGAGAGAGAACAAAAGCCGCTCTCTCGATGTGCTCTTGCCTTAAAGAGTGCGGCCATTTCTTTTCCTGTGGATGTTGACAGCTTTTTCGGATGAAACGTGCCTCTCTTGTGAGCGTAGTCTCTCTCCCTCGGTCTCTGTAACAGGAAACCCAGCTGCCTAGGTTGGCACCTCGCTGAGAGGGCCGCCACATCTCCAGGGATGAGCAGTGGGTGGGGTTCAGCACCCCACCTCCTTCAAGGGCCGGGAAGGCTCGGGGCTCTGTCGGTTGCTAGGATCCCTGCCCCGATTTCCCGATGATCTATCCGCCTCTGGATGCGGTGGGAAGGAACTAATCCATCGATTATTTCACTCGGGGGTCTGTGGTCCTTTTGGATCTTGGTTTTTATTATCCTGGATCCCTCATAAAGCATGTTTAATGGATGTGCCTCGAGGGAAAGAGAAAACAATCTTAACTGATTATGTTATGCATGGCTCTCCCCGGGCCACATGCTGTAGGCCGAGAAGCCAGAAGTGAGGATAGACGTGTATTAACCACCGCTGTTACCGAGGACTCCGCTCGGGGCAAGAAAAGGTTGTTCTAGGACATCCCAAAGCGATTAAGGGTGTTTTTTTTTGTTTTGTTTTATTTCACTTTTGTTCTCTTAAGTAAAAGCTTCTGTCCATAACCAGGCTAAAATAAAGCAAACCCCATGTAAAGAAAAATGAAGTGAGTTTTTATTTTCAATCTCCTGTCTGGGTCTTTATAAAAATAGATTCACTATAAACTCGAGTCAGCTATTGAAGATGTGCGACCAATTTTGTAAAGTCTTGAACTTGTGTCTCTCATCAAAGCCACCTTTTCTTTCTTGTCCTGCCAAGATTTTTCCATTCACTGTCAGGCATGTTTTCTATACGTGTATATTACATCACCCCCATGTGCCCTTTCTGTCTTTTGTTCTGTCGAACCAGTTTTTATCAAAACTTAAAAGAATCAAAGGTATATAGACTCCTGAGATGTCAAAAGCGCAATTTATGCCTGAACCCCAAGGTAGCATTAAAGTAATACTTTTTGCATCTAATTATCCTCTCCCATTAAACCTGCGTGTCTCTTGAGCGCTAAGGAACATTTAATGGCACATTTTGGGTTCTTTTGAATTTTTCATTGTGCTTTTTTATAGGTGTGTCTCTCCGAATTCTAGCACTTTTATATTTGTAGTACGTCTTAATCCTAGAGACACTGAAAACAATATATCACATAAATGCTGCATAGCTTTAACACAGTTTCCCAGAGTTTTAACTTACTGTGGCTTGCAGATATAACCCGCCACATCCACAATCTGTAGCTACAGTTAAGTGCATACAGCATTCCTACATAAGGTCATGCGTTAAAAATTGCATTGGAGGAACATATGGAGTAAATATGTGTCCTCTCTTTACTAACCTTAAATGATAAGCCTTAGGAAACTGTTATTTGTCAGTGCTATAAAGCAGATTGTTGCCCAGTGGTTTCAATTATCATCAAAGGATTCTTCACAGGCAGTAATAGTTACATCAAAACCTGAAATTTATTATTCAGGTTCTGCACTGAAGTCTTCACAGTGATTATGTTCCTTTCAACAGAATGCATTTTATGCTGACTTCTCACATTCCTTTTCATCTTTTTATTATTTCCCCAGAATGGCCACCAAGTTAATACGGCTGGTTAACGACAAGAAAAGATGTGAGCGGGTTGGTGGCGGCCCCAAGCGGCTGGGACGGGATGTGGAGCTGGAAGAAATGATCGAGCAGCTGCAGGAGAAAGTGCACGAGCTGGAGAGGCAGAACGAGTCCCTCCGAAACAGGCTCATTTCAGCCAAGCAGCAACTGCAGGTCCAGGGCGGCCGGCAGGCCCCTTACAGCCACGTGCAGTCCCGCGTCAACACCGGGCGGAGGAGAGCCAGCGACAGCGCAGGCGCCCAGGACGGCCCCCGGAAAGGTAAACCCCAGCTCCCCGCACATCCTCCCTCCGCTGGCGTCTGTCCCTGGGTCCTTTTGCGCACACTCAGCTTTATGTCTCCATCATTCAGGTCCCTCAGTTATCTTGAGCAAGATAAATATCGTTTGGGGACCTGTTTTTGATTTTAAAAAATCAATATGAAGATTATTTGATGGAAGAATCCCTGGCTCACACTCCAATCGGTGTAGTAAACGTTGAACATCACTGTTCCTTCTAACCTGGTCTGAGACACGTGTGAAACTACACGAAACAGGAGTTCTGTTTAGTTTTCGTGGTTTGGTTTGGTTTTTAACGATAGGAGCAAAGCACATGGACCCGGGCAAGTGGAAAAAGCAGCTAGTTTGCCTATAGAGGATCCCAGTTCGGTTCTTTAGCGAAAGACCTCCTCTAACGCCGGCAGAATTGTGAAAATCTTTCTCCTGGTGTGGAGGCAAGCGTGGCAGTGGGATGTGCACATACGTGGGGGGTTTTGAAAGTTGGGTTCTTGCTCCTCCACTTTTTTATCTGGCGACTTTGGACGAGTCCTGAACTTGCGTTGTCTTTGCCTGTAAAGTAAAAGGATATAAGCAAGTGAATTGCCCCCCTAAGGGTCTCTTCCATCTCCAAAAAAGGATCCCAGGACAATCGCTTGTTTAATCTTGAAAATAAACCACCTGAACCCTACCCAGGTTACAAAGCACTTCAATTGCATAGAAAAAGAAGATATATATTTCTCATAAAATTCCCAAATCCCTCCACCCACAGACAAATGTATTTATGATGAAGCAAAAAGTCAGAAACTCTTTCAGGTACCACATTTTTAATTTCAGCTACTAGGAAAGGAAATAAAATGTTAGCTCTAATTGATCTTCATTTGGAATATACTTCACATAAAGACCAAGCAGTTCTAGGGACATAAAAAATGATGTGAAACGTGCATGTCAATTCATTGAGAAAGAAAGAAAAAAAAAAAAACACCACGTGAAGAGAATGGGAGAGAAATTTGTTCTATTTTTTTCTCCCAGCCGAAATGTTAACACTCTGTTCCCTAGACGGAGCGCCTTTGAAGTCGGGAAGGCTCCTCGCAGGCAGGAGGCAGCTGCAGGATGAAAGAGCCAGCCTGCCCCTCGCTCCGTGAGATTGGCAGTGGACTCAGGATAACCAAGGGGTCGTGATGAACGAGAAGCCAGACAGTGCGTTCTGCCAACTCCTTAGCTTCCTACAAGGAAGAACGCACTTGACCCCTCGGCCTCATCTTCCCCATCTGTAAAATGGGGCGATAACACCTGCCTAGAAGTAGGGCGTATTTTTTTATGCCCCTACAATATTAGATCTCACCTTGGAAAAGTCACATATCCTCCCGTGGCCGGTGTGGCTCAGTGGTTGAGCCTCGGCCTGTGAACCAGGAGGTCACAGTTCAATTCCTGGTCAGGGGGCAGCCGATCAGTGATTCTCATCATCAGTATTTCTGCCTCCCTCTTCCTCTCTGAAATCAGTAAAAATATGTATTTTTCTTCAAAGTCACTTGTCCTCTCGGAACCTGTGACCATAGCTGGGCAAGCTGATCTCTGGGATCAGCAAGGCCTTTGCATCCAACACGACGCCCAGCGTTTAGATTAGCGCGGCAGCGGATCTGGTGCTGCGCATGCTGTTTACGTAGAAGAATTTGGTGGGAGCCGCTCCCTGTAGGAAAAAAAAAAGCCACAGAGCAGCCGTCTTTTGAAAATATGACAACATGGCTTGAATTTCTCCTGGTGTTTATACTCAGTAATTCCGATCTCTTTCACTGTTTGTTATAGCGTCCGAGACATAGAAGCTGCACAGGGCATTCCATAGCGCTGAATGCTTTCTTAACCACTGCCTTCCTGGGTATCCTTGAAGCATCATTATCAAGGTTGCTGCCTTCGTAACCTTATCAGACTCTTCAAGACCACCTTTGAGGCGAGATCAGGCCAGGCTTGTCAGAAACAGTGCAGCCCGGGGTGGGGGGGTGAGAACCCCAGACCCGCTCTGGCCCCATGGGCCTTATGCCCAAGCTGCTGTACAAATATTATTTTCTGTTTATGCCAGGTCAGGATAAAGGATGAAAATGCCACTTCAGGTGTGATCACTGCAGTGTAGAGACATTTCTTATTGTGAAGAACAAAGATTTCCATGAAGTTTTAAAGGATAACCATTGGCAACTCACCATGAAATCATAGTTCTAAGAAATATTCTTTTTTTTAAAATATATTTTATTGATTTTTTACAGAGAGGAAGGGAGAGAGATAGAAAGTCAGAAACATCGATGAGAGAGAGACATCGATCAGCCGCCTCCTGCACGCCCCACAGTGAGGATGTGCCCGCAATCAAGGTACATGCCCCCGACCGGAATCGAACCTGGAACCTTTCAGTCTGCAAGCCGACGCTCTATCCACTGAGCCAAACCGGTCTCAGCAAGAAATATTCTGAGTATAAATAGGCTTTTTTGTTTTTGTTTTGTTCTTAAATATCTTTTAATTGATTTCAAAGAAAGAAAGAGAGGGGGACAGAGAGAGAGGAACATCAATGATGAGAGCGAATCAGAGATTGGCTGCCTCCTGCACATCCCTCCTGAGGATCAAGCCCCACACCCGGGCATGGGCCCTGACCAGGAATCGAACTGCATGTGATCTCCTGGTTCCTAGACCAATGCCCAGCCATGGAGCCACACCAAATGGGCTGAATTGTGTTTTGTTTTGTTTTAATTCCACTAGGCATGTTTAGTTTTCCCATGATTGATGTAGGAAATGCCTAAGAATTAGCATTACTGCCAAAGTAATATATTTGGCAAATTTTAACACAGTAAAACTATTTTAATGTTTTAGGCAGAGCCTTTTCTGTTTTTTAGTCTAGACTACAGCAAAAGATGGTGAAAACTTTGGAAATAGCAAATAATAGTGCTGTTTTTCTAATTAAAATTCTCATTTTTAAAAGCAAACATTGCTGAAGAGACAATTTTTGTTGGCGCCATTGTACCTGGGACTATGCACCATTAAAAGCTAAATTGTCATAATTTACCTACCTTAAACTCTTATAATTTAATCCCGTGTCATATTGTATCCACCTTAAACTCTAATAATTTAATTCTGTGTCATATTTTATTGCCTTAAACTCTAATAATTTAATTATTCTCTAAGTGTAAACGAATTCATGTAATTAAAAGTATGTTTCACTTTTAACAGGCTTATAAAATTGCATGTAACTATTGTGCAATTGTATTTTCAGTGCATCAGCAAAACGTTTTTATTTAGAGGAATCCTATTGATTATCTCTCCTCGAATTACCTCTGTTTATAGATGGACTTTATCCCTGAGGTGGAATAAACCAAAGCACAGGAAACATTTATCAAAAATATTGAGAAAGTCATGTTTTTTAAACCTTTGCTTTCTCACTTCAGTTCATATTGCACAGACCTGAATTGAAGACTCTGGGTCTCTCAGAAATTATTTCAGGAGTTTTAAATCTAGGTCCAATTAAATTATTTCTAGGTAATTTGTTTTCCTTAGTAGAATTTGTTAAGTGGGCTATCCTTGCTGCTGTGTTTGATTTCATGCCAACTGGTGGCTCAGAGCTAATACTCCCTTTGGCAACGTATTTCTGATTCTCTGTTCTGCAGAGCCCATCTCTCTCGGTACTGAAGCAATTCTATTGCCTCACACATTTCCTCATGACATCAAAGCCGGGGCCCCCTTTTCTAACATCTGTAATCTCATTAATTTATTTTTAGGTATTAGATTCCAAGATGTAGATGGAGATCAACCCATGCTGACAAAATATGGCAACAATTTACTCGAAGAAGCCAGAGGAGAAATAAGAAATTTGTATGTATTCCTTCTGTGGTCATTGTAGAACTTGGTTTATTGATCATTCTTTGGGGTGTTGTTTTAATCCCTCTCTTGCCCTTATTTTTAAATAAAATTGGTTTATGTACAGATAATTTGCTCCAGCAAACTACCGCTAGATCTGTGGGATAAGAGCATGTTATTAAACATGTTTCCCTTGAAATGAGGAAAATGAACACCTACAACGGAGGAAGTGTTTATAGAATAGTCCCCTTTATTGTAATCCCTACCCCCCACCCCCACCCCCCAGGAATGGCATAAAGCCCATTCATTTCGAGGCAGCGTTTCCATTCTTAGAAAAATTACAGGCAATTTTTTAAAAATCCTGAATTAATTAGCCTTTTTGTGGTTTTAAAAAAAAAAGGAGGGCGTGGCTTGAAAGTTTGAAATTATCGAATACATATGGATTTTAGAATCCATTTCACTACGATTCTGCGGTACTGCATTCTTCATCATACGATGGTTTCCAAACCGTCACCCCTGCCTCATTGAGCTCACTTCCCAGCTAATCAAAGCCTCCTGCTTTCCCTGTCTGTGAGTCACTCCCCTGAAGATAAGGCTCCACCTTATCACAGGCCTCCCCTGCATCCTCAGGAAGTACCGGTTCTGAACGAGGCGGGGTGCCATACTTCTAGAGCGTTGCCTGAGAATCATGTGGCTTCAGATTTGTTCTCCGGAATATTCCACATACCAGAGACAGGGATGATTATATTGTGAGAAAACAGAAACTGAAAGCGGAGGCCTAATCCCAGTTAACCTGTTAGCTAACAAGCCGGTTCACACCAGTTTCCTGAGGACATGACATTGAGATGCTGCCAGATGCCATAGAGAGCAGCCTAAGTGAGGGACCACTTAATTGTGTTTTGCAATTTTTTAAAAAATATATCTTACTGATTTTTCACAGAGAGGAAGGGAGAGGGATAGAGAGTTAGAGACATCGATGAGAGAGAGACATCGAACAGCCGTCTCCTGCACACCCCCCACTGGGGATGTGTCCGCAACCAAGGTACATGCCTCTGACCGGAATCGAACCCGGGACCCTTCAGGCCTCAGGCCAACGCTCTATCCACCGAGCCAAACCGGTTTCGGCTGTTTTGCAAATTTTTGCCACATATCTCTGAAGTGTTCATTTGGGTGATAAAGGGAAATGTACATGGGAAAGAACAAAGGCATAGAAAGTAGATGAAGAGGGATAGACCGTGGACTACCTAGTACAGCGGTTCTCAACCTGGGGGTCAAATGACCCTTTCGCAGGGGTCGCCTAAGACCATCGGAAAATGCAGATATTTACATCACGATGCATCACAGTAGCAAAATTTCATGGTTGGGGGTCACCACCCCATGAGGAACTGTATGCAAGGGTCGCAGCCTTAGGAAGGTTGAGAACCACTGACCTAGTAGGTGAACAATAAATACTTAACAACTGAATCTAACCACCCATCCGTGGCTCAGGGCGTCATCTTATAGGAAGGAAGTCTTGAATTCCTCCCCGTGTACCTCCAGATCATCACCCACAACTGCCACTATTTCCCCAGGTTTCAGAGGCGCTTAAGCTAACCGTTCAAACTCTGGCTTGCCTTTCTTACGAAGAACTGTCTTTCTACTGATCTTAAACACCTCGGCCAGTCCCTCAAGCTGCACATTCACGCGGGGGCTCTTTATTTCAGAGAGGATGTGATTCAGACACAGAGAGGCCAGATAGAAGAGTTAGAGCAGTTGACGGAGATCCTGAAAACCCAGCTGCGGAGAAAAGAAAATGAAATTGAGTTATCTCTGCTTCAGCTTCGAGAACAGCAGGCTACAGATCAAAGGTATGTTAAACCAGAAATATCGCTTTGATAAAGTCAAAATTCATTTGGAAGGCTTAAAGAACGAACTGAACTACCAAGCAAAATAGAGACAGACTCAGAGAGAGAGCAGGCTTACCGCTCTGGTGGGAGGGTGGGGGTGGAAGGATTGAGGAAAAAGAGAGAGAGAGAGAGCGCACGTTCATGGACATGGACAACAGTGTGGTGTTTGCAGTAGGGGAGGGGCGGGTAAATGGTGATCAAAAAAATAAAACGCCATGTGCCGTAGAAGAATAAGTTGCGTCTATTTAAAAATCGTGTGTTTATTTCACTTCTTCCTATGAGGCTGCTCTAGATCAACGGCTCTAGCTGAGGGGAGTTCTCCCTAATGCTCAGCCTCGCCTGGTTAGCTCCATGCCTTGTCCCCTTCACCAAGACTCTAGGTTGTATGCGACAAGGACTCGGGCTGGCATACCGAGTGGTGTTTTTCAACCTTAAAAGGCAGTAAATTCCATAACACGGCGTCAGTTATTGTCACCCCCCGAGCGGGCTACCTTTCCTCCATTGGGAGTTGGCTTCAAACCCGTTGATTGTTGGGGGTGGCGGGCTCCCTCAGCGCTCCCCTTGCGGCTCTGTGGATCCCTGCAGCCTTTTCCCTGCCGCCTCAAGGGCGATGCTTCTGCTGCCTACATCTTCTCTCCATTTTTGCTTTCACGCTGTGCTTCCAAAAAAGCGTTGTGTGTCCTTCTCTGAATTGTTTTCTTCCCCTTTTGGTTTTCCTCTCTCTGTTTCTTTTCCTTTTTTTTTTATTTTACCCTGCACCCCCAAAAGCAAATCATATATGAACCTCAAGTACCCATCACTCAGGCGCAACAGTTATCAGCGTGTGGTCACTCTTGTTTCATCTGTACTTCACCTTTATCTTCTTCAGTTGACTAGCCCAGCCAGACATCTTGCTGTCTCACCAACAAGCCACCATCTCACCTGACAAATCACACCTGCAAACCACCATGCATATCACACCTGACAAACCACCTCACATGTACACCTGACAAACCACCGCGCATGTTCACCTGACAAGCCACCACGCATGTACACCTGACAAAAACACCATGCCATATCATACCTGACAAACCACCTCACATGTACACCGGACAAACCACCTCATATGTACACCTGACAAACCACCTCACATGTACA